>PVIY010013868.1:0-58029 GCA_004026745.1 Myrmecophaga tridactyla | reverse complement strand
CCCATTCCTGCTTCGGCTGGTGAGCCTCTCCTGTGGAGTTCATCCAGACCCTCCATCGGAGTCGTCGGCTTCGCAGCCTGCCCTGTGGATTTTGGACTCTGCATTCTTGCGGTCACGTGAGATACTTTTATAAATTTTATATTTGCAAGTGTTCCCTGTTGATTCTGTTTCTCTAGAGAACCCTAACTAATACAGAGGGGTTGGTGCTGGGTGGGCAGTGCCATAGCATGCTGGAAGAGGTTGGAGCAGATGTGCATGCATGTGCAGGGCAGTGTCTATTTAGCACAGATTCGCCCATGAACACCTGCCAGATGTGGGAGCAGGGCACTTGAGCCAGGGGGTGGAGCAAGTGTGCATGTTTGTGGGACAGGGGCTTGGGGTGTAGGGGTCAAGAAGTCAGTGGACAAATGTGTGGGCACCCAGCTGGGGGGAGGATGTGGCTCCGTGGGTGCATGGGTCTGAGGGGCGGGGCTCTGGAGTGCACTGGTCAAGGGGGCCGGGGCTTTTGTGTATGCATGCACAGAGTTCAGGGGCAACAGGCTGTGGCTGTGCCTGTGTGGGCTGGGAGCAGATGTGGCCCAGCTACGCAGGTCAGCTCTTGCTCAAAGCTGAAGAGCCTGACTGGGGTCTAGGCATATGCATGGATGTTCATCAAATATGTAGTTTCAGATTTCTTTTGTTGTTTCTAAAGTTTTCTTGAATTATAGTTTATTATTATTAATATTTGTTCTGTTCCCTTGCCCTAATTTACTTCTTCAGGGACTACTGTTTTCTCTGGGTTAGGCTGTCTTTCTATCTTCACTAACTGTCAGATTTTCTTTAATCTTTTTCTTTCTCTTTCTTCATTTCCTTTCGTTTTTTAAAATGTTTCCCTTGTTTAGCTTCTATTTCTTTAAGATACTATCTTTTGTTCTTCTTCATTCTTGTGTTTCCTCTAGTTTAGTTTTTCTTTCTGAAGTTGTTTTTCAATTGTTCCTAATTCATTCCTGAGTTCTCTCACCTCATTTCTGAATTATTTCACATATATTCATATATACATAATTTTTAATATCTTTTAGTTTATATTCAAATAGGAAGACAAAGTTATCCTCCATTCTGTAAGCATGTCTTTATGACATGCTTTTACTGTACATAAGGATGTTACTCTTTTCCTTCTCTTTTTCTTACAATTTTGAATGTATTTTGACTTTAATGCTTTTTTCCTACTCAATTTCACTACTCCTGAATTTTTAGAAAATGTGGCTCACAGAAATTTCTTCTTATTTTGTTTTCATAGTATTAAAAAAAAATACGGCACTTGCTTTCTGAGATTTCCTTCTTTTTTATCTCCTTCACTCTTATCTGTACCTTCTTCTTTCAAATTTCAATTTCAAATTTGAAATCTGCTAATTTTTTATTCTATTCCTAATCACTTCTCCACAGCATAGAACAATGCCCAAAAGTGAGCCATGGATGGTAGTTTTATGAGTTTAAAAAGGTTCCTTCAGAACCTTTGAACTCACCTCTCCTAGTTTCAGCTGCTCTTCTTAAATTGAACCTTTGCACTTTGATATAATACCTTCTCTCTATTTGAGGATTATCCTGATCGTTGGTCCTTGAGTTGCCCATTGTTTTGTTTTCTCCCACACAGAAGGTGACACCTTGTAGGTGTTATGACTTTTGGTGGTTTGTCCCTATCAGCTTTTATTTTGGGATTCATGAGAACAACTTTCACCTAGTGTTGTAAAATGTCATTCGGGGGGGTTTAGTTGTGCTCCCCAACTATGCCTTGCTTTTGGGTCACCCTATTCTTCTGTTTTGTTTTGTTCTGTTCTGTTCGTTTTGTTTTGTTTCCCCCTACCTCTCTGACTTCTGATTCTCATTCTTCTTTTTGAGTACCTCTTCCACTTCCATGCCAGAAGTAACAGGTGTTCTTCAGTATTTTTTCCTAAGCCCCTGTTCTTGTCTCACTTTACACACTTTCCTTGGGAATTCTCCAAGACTCTACTCTTATTATTGAGATCAATATGAATAAAAGTTGAATGGATTGTAATATAAACATACAAAATATAAGTTTAGGGAATTGTTTGTTTGACAGATAATTGAGATACTGAAGAGGATATTAGGCTCATAACATTTTAATTTTATAACTATAATATAGTTTTAGAAGTATTGGAGATGCACAAGTCTTGCTTCAGTTTCATTGCTGATGAACAGAATTCACATCTGTGAGGAAACTAGGTATTTTTACTTAGGCAAGAAATCTGCTTAATGACAAATAAGGACCCTCCTTGTCATGGTCAGCTTCATGTGTCAACTTGACCAAGTGGTGGTACCTGTTTGTCTGGTTGGGCAAGTGCTAGCCTGTCTGTTGCAATGAGGACAGTTCATAGGATTAGGTCATGATCATGTCAGCTGCATCCACAGCTGATTCCATTTGTAATCAGCCAAGGGGAGTGTCTTCTGCAATAAGTGATGCTTAATCTAATCACTGGAAGCCTTTTAAGGAGGATTCAGAAGAGACAGGCTCTCTTCCTGTTTTGGCTGGTGAGCCTCTCCTCTGGAGTTCATCCAGACCCTCCATTGAAATCATCGGTTTCAGTCTGCCCTGTGGATTTTGGACTCTGTGTTCCCGCGGTCATGCGAGACAATTATAAATTTTATATTTGTGAGTGTTCCCTGTTGATTCTGTTTCTCTAGAGAACCCTAACTAATACACTCCTTAAAGTTGAGAGCAGTTAATAAATGCTAAAATTGGTTTCTATTGAACAAACAAAAGACTGTAGCAGATACTAAAATATATGAAGATATTTCATAGGAAATAGCATTTACTCTGCACTTTGATGCAATAAATAAAGTAAAAAACAAATGGCTGTTTGTTGGTTGACTTATTGTACAATTAAGATATGTTATGTTACTACGTTTTTCCTAGATTCTCCCTCATTCAATACCTGTGAAGTAATTTAAAGGTATACCCCAAAGGCTTACTTTGTCTTATTTATTTATTTCTATTTTCTAAATAATTGGATAATAATTCTCCAAGTAAAACTTTATGTTGATAATCTCTGTAAATAGTTTAGCCATGATTGGGATTCATCAGTCAGGGAAATTTTTAAATAATTCTAAGAACATTGCTTGATCTTTTAACTGAGAAAAGCAATTCAACTAGGAATTTTCTTTTTTTAGTGGTTACAGACAGCTATTGAGATGAAAGAACTGTGTTTATTTAACCTGACACAATTACTGAGAAATCATAGTACAATAATTTGACTAACTTTTTAAATATTTGTTTATTGATTTAGGGGATAGGTAATTAGGTAAGATGTTACTAACTTCCAGAACTAACACTGTTATTTGATCAGCAGAGATAAATGGAGTTGTTAATACTGGGTATATTTCATTTAATGTTTTACAAGTATATAGTAAAATGAGCAAAATAAAATGGGCATAGAAAGGAAAAGTCTCCCTACCCTCCTTAACTGTCTTACACCTCCTCAGCTCTCCAAATAGTTAGCTGTTGTCACACTTGATTTTCTTTCCACGTTTTTCTTCATTCCTCAACAAGTATCATATCAACGGTATTGTGGTTATTATACTCATATACTATTTATGTACTTAGAGTGGCCCAAGGTGTTGAATGATAATATACAGACCAGGGTGTTGGCAAGCAATAGATGGAAAACTCAAAAAGGGTGACTAAAGGAAACAAAAACACTTTCACAAGACATTTGACAAAATCCAGCATCCTCTCTTGATAAGAACACTTAGAAAAGTAGGAATAGAAGAAAACTTCCTCAACATGATAAAAGGCATATTTTAGTTTCCTAGGCTGCTCCAGCAAATACCATGAAATGGATCGACTTAAACAACGGGAATTCATTGGCTTACAGTTTTGAGACTATGAAAATATCTAAACCAAAGTGTCTTCAAGGAAATGTTTTCTTCCCAAAAACCAGCTGCCAGTGATCCTTGGCTTTTCTGCTGCATGGGAAGGCACATGTTGATGTCTCCTGGTCTCTCCATTCTCTTCTAGGTTTCATTGATTTCAGCTTCTTGCTTCCATGCTATACTAAATCCATCTATAATGGACTCCAGTAATAGGATTAAGACCTATCCTGAATGGGGGGGGGGGGGGGGGTGTCATACCTTAACTGAAGTAGTCCCATCAAAAGGTCCTACTTACCATGGGTTTACACCTATGGGAATGGATTATATTTAAGGACATGTTTTTCCAGTATACATACAGCTTCAAACCACCACAGCATATATGAAAAACCCTGCCAACATTCTACTTAACAGTGAAAGACTGAAAGCTTTCCCTCTAATGCCAGGAACAAGACTAGGATGCCCTTTGTCACTACTGTTATTCAACAATGTACTGAAAGTTCTAACCAGATCAGTTAGGCAAGAAAAAGAACTACAAGGAATCCAAATTGCAAAAGGAAGAAGTACAACTTTCCCTACTTGTAGATGACACGATCCTATAGAGAGAGAGAGAGAGAGAAAAAAAGCCACCACAAATCTATTAAAGCTAATAAGTTAATTCAGCAAAGTGGTGAATAATAAGATCAGCCTGCAAAAACAGAAGTGTTCCTATACATAGAAACACATATATAGTAATGAACAATCTGAATTGAAAGCAAGAAAAAAATCTGTTTACAATAGCAACTAAAAGAAAAAAAATATCTAGGAATAATCCTAACCAAGGATGTAAAGAACGTGTACATGAAAACTACAAAATATTGCTGAAAGAACTCAAAGAAGATCTAAATAAACGGAAGAATTTTACATGGTAATCAACTGGAAGACTATTTATTGTTAAGGTGTCAATTCCACCTAAAGCTATTTACAGATTCAAAGCAATTCCAATAGCCTTCTTGCAAAAATCAAAAGCCAATGATCAAATTTATATGGAAGGGTATGTGGCATGGAATATCCAAAAATACCTTGAAAAAGAAGAATGAAGTTGGAGGACTCACATTTCCTGATTTTAAAACTTATTACAAAGCTACAGTGGTCAAAACAGCATGGCACTGGCACCAGGGTAGAAAAATAAACCAATGGAATAGAATTAAGAGTTCAGGAAGAGACCCTCACTTCTATGGCCAATTGATTTTTGAGAAGGGTGCCAAGTCCACTGAACTAGGAAAGAATGTCTCTTCAATAAATGGTACTGGAAGAATACCAAGCAAAAAAATGAAAGAGGACCCCTATCTCACACCATATAAAAATTTAACTCAAAGTGGATCAAAACCAAAAAGTAAGAACCAAAACTACAAAACTCCTAGAAGAAAACATAAGAAGTATCTTCAGGACACAGTGTTAGGCAACTGTGTCTTAAACTTTACACCCAAATCAGAAGCAACAAGAGAAAATATAGATAAACAGGACCCCCATTAAAATTTAAAACTTTCATTCATCAAAGGATTCTATCACAAAAGTTAAAAGACAGCCTACTCAATGGGAGAAAGTATTTGGAATACATACATCTGTAAGTGTTTTAACTCAGAAACTATAAAGAAATCCTACAACTCAACAATAAAAAAGACAAACAATGCAATTAAAAAAATAGACTAAAGATTTAATGGATATTTCTCTAAAGAGGATATACAAATGGCTAAAATGCACATGAAAAGATGCTTAACATCACTAGCTATTAGGAAAATGCAAATCAAAACCATAATGCATATTGTTTCACATCCACTAGAATTACCATTATTCAAAATAAAAAGAAAATTACACATGTTGGAGAGGATGTAGAGAAATAGGAACATTTAGTCATTGCTGGTGGGAACGTAAAATGGTGCAGCCACTTTGGAAGACAGTCTAATGGTTCCTCAGAAAGAATTACTATATGACCCAGCAATCCCACTACTAGGTATACCCAAAAGAATTGAAAACAGGGACTTGAATAGATATTTGCACAATATTCATAGTGGCATTATTCACAATTGACAAAAGATGGAAGTAGCCCAAACATCCTTCAACTGATGAATGGATAAACAAAATGCAGTATAGATGCAGAATGGAATATTACTCAGCAATAAAAAGGAACGATGTTCTGATTCACGTGGCAACATGGGTGAACACTGAACACATCATGTTTGCTGAAATAAGCCAGAGAACAAAAGGACAAATATTGTACAATTTCACTGAGATGAAGTAATTAGAATAAGCAAACTCATAGTGTCAGAATCTAGTGTATAGGTTAGTAGGGGCTGGTTGGCAGTAAGGAATGGGAAGTTAGTGCTTAAACTGTACAAAATTTCTGTTGGGATTGATTGTAAAGTTTTGGTAACGGATGGTGGTGATGGTAGCACAACACTGTTAATGTAATTAATAGCAGTGAATTATACATTGAATGTGGTTAAAAGAGGAAAGTTTAACTCATATATATATTACTAGAATAAAAATCAAAAGGAAAAACGTAGGACTGTACAAAACAGCGAAACCTATTTGTAAACGATGGACTATAACTAATAATACAGTTAAAACATCCTCTCATGAATTGTAACACATGTACCTCACTAATCAAGGTGTTAGTAATAGGGTAATATATGGGAACTCTGTATGTTATATATCCTATGCATGTTATTTCTGTAAACCTCTAGTTTTTTTAGCAAAAAAAAATAATTTAAAATATCTATATAAAAATAAATATGTATAAATTATATATATGATATATAATATAATAAATATATGTATATATCACTATTTACAAAGATAATGGCAGGATTAACTGAAACCAATAGGGGATGGTGAAGTATCCAGGGCTAGTAATAATGGGAAGCAATTAACATCACTAGGCCTAAAGGGGACAGAGGAAAAAGCAGTTCCTAGAACAGAGGTTGTTTTGGTTTGCTAAAGCTGCTGGAATGCAATATACAAGAAACAGGTTGGCTTTTTCAAAGGGGATTTATTAGGTTATAAATTTACAAATTTACATAAAAATGTCCAAACTAGGCATAAACAAGAGGATACCTTGTTGAAAGGCTAATGGTATCAAGGGTTCTTCTGTCACATGGGAAGGTACAGTGCAACATCTGCTGGCCCTTCTCTCCTGGATTGGTTTCAAAAAGGTTCTCTCAGCTCCTGTGGGTCCTTCAGGCTTTTCCTGGGGCATGTGCTGTCTCTCTTAGCTTCTTTTGGTTCTCAGCTCTCTCCAAAATGTCTCTCCCTTAAAGGACTCCAGCAAGCAGATTAAGACCCACCTTGAATGTGCAGGACAACATCTCCATGGAAACGATCTAATCAAAAAGTCCCATCCAGAATGGTGGGTCACCTCTTCATGGAAACAACCTAATCAAAAGGTCCCACCCAACAATAGGTCTGGCCACACAAGACTAGATTAAAAGAACAGAACATTTTCTGGGGTACATAACAGTTTCAAACCAGCACGCTGAGCAGAGCTGAAACCTCCATGACTAGTGCACTAGGGCTGCCAGAACTTGGAAAGATTGCTTTAGCAGTGGAATGAGAAGTTGGCAAACCTAAGGAATACAGTCACTTCCAAACCATAGTCAACAGGGAGTAAGTTATTTGACCTCTTTCTTCCAGTCCTCTGATCTTCTGCTGGTATCTCCAATTTTGCCCAAACCAACCCCAAACCAAAGGGGCCTTGTTAACACTAACCACAGAGGTCAGCTTCCAGGGGCACAGAGCAGGATGGAAGAGGGTAGAGTATAAATCTGGCATAGAAAGTAAGACTGTTTCACATAAGAGTTATTGGTAATAACTTATTATGGGAATAAATTTATAACTTTCTACAGTAGAGTAATATACTATACTACACTACACAATAATACACTAGACAATAAAGTACCTGGACATTACATTGTTATAAAATGTTTGCTGAATAAATGAGTCTGAGGTAAAGACTGGAACTGATTCTTAAATTCTTAGCAATTAAGGCTGTATCTATCACCGAAGGTTCCTGGTGAAGGATTATTAAATTAAAAAGTGGTTGGAAGAATTCTTGGATGCATGGATGGAAGGATGAATGTGTAGATGACTCATAGAATTGTACATAATAAAGAGCTCTGGATAAAATCTAGTCAGCATCCTAATTTTGTATGTGAACAAATGGAGTTTTTAGTTCATTAAAAATGCAATATTGCATACTTAGAAACCAAATATCACAACTCCAGGCTCTTCCACAACTACAATATGCTACCTCTTATTTGTCACTTAAAATTTGCTCCAATCAAAGCAAAGTCCATTTTGGACGCCCATAACAGAAAAAAAAAAAAAAAAAAAAAAGAGCAAGTAATTCAGGGGAGTCCACTTGTCTCCATGTGACACTTAACTTATATACACAAAAAATATTCGAGAATATTGGTACCCAAAGACTAATGGCACTTTTTAATTTTCATTACTCAAACCAATAATACATAGACTTGCCTTAATATCATTCACCTAAATCTTATTTTTATGAAAGTACAATAAGAATAAGCTTAGCCAATGCCAGATATTAAAATAATTTTTTCTTTATCCTTCCCCAAATCACCATCTTCCATTTGGGAGACCTTTAAAGTTCTAATTGATAATACACAAAATATATTAATTTCTCACCCCTAATTACATTAGTGTTTTTAGTTCCCTGCCTTAAAAAAAAAAAACTGAAACCAGGGGTGCAAGGGTAGTTCAGTGGTAGAATTTTCACCCCTGCCATGCAGAAGACCTAAGTTCAATTCCCAGCCCATGCACTTCCCATACAAGCAAACAAACAAAAGAAACCAACAAAAACAGACAAACAAACAAAAAATTCACAAATGGCACTGAAATAACAGGATACTCACATGGAAAAAAAATGAAATATGACCCTGCCATACAGCATGCAAAAAAAAAAAAAACTGAAATCTTTTTTATTGATACTAGTCTTAAGCTTGGCAACAAGTGCTACATCTGCTATAAAGATGATTTTATTCTATTCAGATGTTTACTGGCTATTTTTCATTTTTATTTATTTAAAAGTGCAATTATCTGGATACAAACATTGTTTAGAAACATTGCGTTCATTCTCCCCACCACCCCACCACCCCATTTCACTGACTTATGTGCAAGGCATAAAACTCATTTTCATAATTTTATACATATTGAATAAATATTAGAAAGCCTTCACCTGCCGCACTGAGTGCTCAATGGGCTTCAGCAGTGGAAAGCAAGCCAGGCCTCCTACAGCCACAGTACCAGGATGATGCAGTCCCTGGATTGCCCCCGGGTGGGGCAGAAGCACAGGTCAATCCTAAGAGGAGACTGACGGCTAAGGTTAGAAGACAAAACTTCTACCTGTAAACACTTCACAGTGAACTTACTAAAAAGAAGAAAAGCCCTCTGTTATGCACCTAAAGCCATACTGGAAACTCCAGAAGAAAGAATGCCCTCTAGAAATCAGCAGGAAAGCTCTGAGAACTCCTAGGAGCCACCACATGGGATATACGAGATGAAAAATGCAGAACTAGCTACATGAAAATAAGTTTCTTTCCTCCAACCTTTCTTAGTAAAGCCTCATCTTGAAAGCCTTTTGGAATCATCTCTCCAAATGTTCTGTGCAACATGAGTGGGAAAAGTCCTGTAGAGAGCAGCTTGAGTGCTAAAACCAAAAAGAATGCACCACCTAAGACAATCCACCAGGGTGTAGAAGGGGAAGGGCCACTTGATATCTGGGCTGTTGTGAAACCAGGAAGTACCAAAGGGAAAATTGCATTCTTTGCAGCCCCCCAGTGTAGCAACAGGATAGAATCTATGAAAATAAAGAGTTCTTGGGATATTGATGGGAGAGCTACTAAAAGAAGGAAGAAATCAGGAGATCTTTAAAAAGCCAACATACAGTTAGAAAAGATGAGGAAAGTCAACAGCAGGTGCTACCAGCATGAGCCTTTTGCATGTGGCATTGCGCATTGCTCTGTGCATTATGTGACTGACGGTGGGGACGCAGTCTATGTAGGAAGACCTCTGTTGGTCATACAGATGGCAGCCTTCCTTGAGCAAAGAGCCAGTGCTCTGTTAGACAGTTGTGCAAAAAGCTGCACAAATTCATCTGCTATTGTGAGGTTTTCTGGGCAATCCAGAGGTGTTCCTCCAGCTTCTGAGCTCTTTTGTACCCCAGGAGCCTGTGAAGAACCCACGGAGAAGTGAAATCTTGGGGTTGGTGAACCGGAGTGAGCCAGCCCTGGTCCCTGACATGGTAGCCAGACTGGAGTCAGAGTGTCTGAAACAGCAGAACCAGCATGAGCCTAGGAGCCTCTGGAGGAATAACAGCTTCTGTCCGAATGTGGGCTGGGTGTTGTTTGCAAATGGCACTCAGGCTGATGAAAGCAAAACAAAAAACAGTGACTTGGAGGCACCTGACACTCAAATGAATCCCGTGGGGTCTGTATCTGTGGACTGTAGCTCCTCAAGAGCTGACCACTCTTCTCCTAAAGGGGACCAGGCCTGGAACAGTGCTTCTCACAGCTCTCCTTCATTACCAGCAGATAAGAATTTCCATATGGACAGTGCAGAATTTGCCAGGTGAGCAAACTGACATGAAAAACAACAATAACTGTGTTGTGGAAATGACAGAGGAACTTGTTGGGTTACTTTTTCCTCTTCAGACCTGTCCCCAAGCCACTGAATTGCCCACAAATGCTGATGATTTTAAAAGCAGAGATCTTGTGCTGCTTACTAGCCAAAATCCTGATCAAAGAAGAAAAGAATCTTTGTGCATCAGCATCACTGTGTCCAAGGTCGGGAAAGACAAGCCTTCTAGTTTAAACCCCTGTGAAGACCCACTTCCAAGGATATTATTATTTTTGCCACCTAATAAGTGTCAATTTGACTGTTCCTAGTTGAAGAAAGCACAACAAAAGAGTCTGCAGAGGACAGCCAGCTTGAAGATGTTGCTGAGGCTGAGAGTGCATCTGAGGAAAAAAACATTTCAGCTGAACCACTTGTCCTCCAATCTTCTGTGGAAAGTACATTACCGGTTCTTGAGACACCCAGTTGGAAGAAGGAGGTGTCTCAAAACTTTCTGGAGACTAGGTTTAGAATTCAGCAGCTTTTGGAACCTCAGCAGTACATGGCCATTTTGTCCCACCACATTTTGGTGAAACTCTTTAGGCTACTTCCCACCAAGAGTTTAGTGGATCATAAATGTACCTGCTGCTATTTTAAGTTCATCATTGAATACTACAACATCAGGACAGCAGATTCTTGCTGGGTTTGAGTTCCACACTATAGAGAGGATCCTTACAAGCAGGGCAAGAAAAAACATGAGAAAGGGTACAAGTCCCTGTGCCAGTGGTACCCCAAATCTTATTGCCAAGCATTGCCCTATGGGCCAGGATATTAGATGTGCTGCCATCGGTCTCATAAGGGCTTCCCTAGTTATAAGCTGGAGCTTCATGACAGTCACTGGATCCCTGCCTGCCACAGCTTTAAATGGAGAATCCATAAGAAAGCAGAATGGACTGAAACTGAAGAGGAATATTAAAGTCTATGTGAAAGGCAACCAAAAACAAAACTGATTTTTAAAACTGCAAACATACTACCCAAATTCAAGTTCAAATGAGTGTTGCCTCACAGAGTCATTTTCTAGGAAAATCTTACTCACTAGGGCTGTACGAGCTGTACAAGAAAAGTGGTCTTATTTTTCTATAGTGGCACCTCACATTTAATCCAGGGTGGTATTCAAGTTTGATTCACTTGGCTGTGAATAACTATGCCTGTTTTCTTAAAAAAAAAAAATCAAATCTATTTTCAAAGGTTGAAGATTTGCACCCCATGGAGGACAATCAGAGGAGTACACTGCAGACTCTGCAAGCACTCCCCAGATCAGGTGCCAGAAATGTTTCCAGCACTGGCACTACATTTGAGATGAGCAAATAGTGCTCAGTGAACCGCATAGCAGCTCTCTTAAATGAAAAGTCTGCTTGAAAAGGAAAAGTCAGGCACCTTACTTTAGACCTTATATGTTTGCTCCTGTGAGAGTGATGTTTGTGGTCAAAAGTGAATTTCATGCCCCGTGGTGTTTACAGTGTATAAAACTGTTGTGTGTTCATAGGACTATGGAAACTGCACATTAAGCATGAGCGCCTTTACTTTAGATAAGTGCTTTTGGCCCTCTGTAAATGATGCTATTAAAAAATTCAGTTGTATATAATGGACAACTGACTGAACAACATAATCATTACAATACAGCTAAAATAGCGCTGTGGCTATAATGGTGTGTTTTTTATTGTCCTGTCTCAAATTTGTACATCCTGTATAAAACATAAATGTTTCCCAAGTAAACTACGAATGTTTCCTGTATAATGTATGAATGTTTCTGAAAAGAGACAATAAATAGTTAAGAGGCTAACTTGTTCGAAGGATACCAAATATTGGTTTAACTGGACAACCTTAAAATTAGCATAGAGAAAAATCCTTTGTTATATTTTAGTGATCTACCAAGAATGAGAATGTCATATATAGGCAGATTATAAAATCCTTGTTTACTTTAATCATTCTTTCTGGTTACAAACTTTTTTTAATTTCAATAAAAACATGCATCCTAAAAGATACATATATATTAGAAAGCTTATTTTTATACCTGGGAGATATGCTAGAAATATCACCTAGATTTTTTTTTAACAGATTATTCTAGAAAGATCATATTATTTGTCCAAGGTCACATAATATGTCTGTGGCAGAGAAAGGAGTAGAATTTGACTTTTCCATTTCCCTAAAACTATTTTCATATCTAGCATATGAATATGTTTTGGAAGATAAAGCACCCTTCAAACTTCAAAATTCATAATTTACATTAAACCTCACTGTAACAAGATCTTTGGAGTGCAAAAATTTCAATCCATTAAAATACAGTTACTGTTGAACCATAATCCAGTAGACTGGATTCTTGATGATACTGTATAACTATATTGCTTTTATTGTGTAACCCTGTGATTATAAAAACCTTGTGACTGACACTCCCTTTATCCAGTGTATGGGCAGAGGAGTAATTAATAAAAAGGAAAAAAAATAAATAGATGATGGGGGATAAAGGGTATAGGGTGTTTGGGGTATTCTTTTATATTTTTATTTATTTATTTTTCATTTTGGAATAATGAAAATGTTCTAAAATTGGTTATGGTGATGAATGCACAACTACACTACGATACTGTGAGCCACTGATTGTATATTTTGGATGGATTATTTGGTGTTATATCTCAATAAAACTGCATTTAAAAAATGCAGAGTTAAGTTGAGCCTTTAGTAGGTTGCAGGTGGAGGGCAGCAGGATCCAAATCCTTCTCAGACTGGATGCAATTTGGTGCCACACGGTGTCACTTTTCTCTCTGGCCAAAAAAGGAAGAGGACAATTCTGGGTTCCGTGGCTTGATTGGGACCATGAAAACTGAATATCCGGCTTCGTAGTGTCCATTTACTATTCCTTTCTGGAGAGTTTGGCATGAGATATCGCAACTAACCGTCCATATCCCTCCTTCCCAAGATAAGACGCCTACCATTCTCCCGTTCATCCCTATTGGGTTCGCAGAGAGGAAGAACTTTATTTCACCTTCCCCTCACCTCACACAAAACACTTCTGAGGAGGGTGCAGGGAGGCGTGCAGTTGTCGGACAGAAGGCCAATCCCTTTATATTCGATTTTGCTGTATTGCAGGAATTGTGTTGTTATTGTTGCTGTTTTATTTGTAGTATTTTTCCTATTAACATTAATTATAATCAACTTGATAATCTTGACTCAGGACGATGCCTGCACAACTACTCGTAATCTGTACCACTAATTATTGGGCTTCTTTCTAAAGCAGCTTGCTGGGGGGAGAATGTTCATGGGCCTGGATGCCAAAATTACCGCCCCATATTCTGCCTTGTTTGACACTTTCCCCGGAAGGATACTGCCCTTTGATACAGTTCTTTAATACAAATTGGCGGAATTACATCGCACGGGAGAAATCTCAGCAGGCCTCTAAGCCCAGTAGTGGAGCCCAGAAGAACAGGTTTGAAAGGAGAGTGAGTTGGGAGTGGGAAGGCGAGGCAAAGACACAGAAATTGAGGACACCTCAGGGTGTGTGAGTGTGTGTACGCGCCGCTGTGTTTTTGCGCCGGATGGCACGAGGGGCCCAGGCTCGGCCCAGGCTGGGACAGCACGGAGTGGGGGACCTGGCGATTCACTTCCCGGACTGTTCGAGCGCCGCCGACCCTAGACGGACGCCGCATACTGGCGCTGTCAACCGCCAGGGGGCGCACGCCGCACAACTCCGGGACCGGGTGAGGGACTGGGGGCCGAGAAGGCGGCGGCCACACTGCAGACGCGGAGGCGCGGAGTAGGAGCCGCCCTTACCTCCAGATAGTACAAGTCGACTGTAGTGATTTGCGAGTCGAGGAAATCTTCATAGGTGTTGAACTGAGTGACTATATTGTCCACGGAGGTTAGGCCTTCTTCCTGATCCATTGCGGTAGTCCGGGACGCGGCGGCCCTAGCAACGGACGCACGAGGAGGCTCCACCCACTTCGTTCCTGCCAATCAATTGGAGGCCGGCGGCGCCTTGGGCGTTAACCCCGCCCAGTGTTTTCCTGGAGTTTCAAGCTTCCGCCTAACTCCTGGAAGCGCCGTGTCAAATTACCCACCCCCAATTTTTTAGTGAAGTATGTGGAGCAACGGGGCAAATTGCAAGTCAAAGTTTAAAATTACGTACTTCCAGAGTATTTAGACAAAATACTGTGGATCAGCGTTCTCAATCTCATTCTAAAACAATGTTAGGCAGCACAAAAATACCGAAGTCTGTTCTCTCAGGCAACTGAAGGCCCATTTCTGCAAGGGTACGTGTATCACAGCAGAGGTCTGTGAAAATGGTTTTGTGACCAAGTGCAATAGCAAAATGTAAACGATTTTGTCACATTATTTTTAAATGCTTTCTTGTGGGTGAATCATTGCTAATGTTTGAGTACGAGGAAAAGTATCAAAATTTGTGAATTTTCTAAAGGAAGCATAGTCGAGAAAAATATCTTTAAAGACCTCTTTTGGTCCCAAGTACTTGCTTTCTATTTTTTTTTTTTAACTTTTTAAATTTCAGTAAGCATGCAGTGAAAACCTTGCCTTGTTGAAGCTGCCTCTTAAAGGGTGAAATATATGTGGAAACTTAAAAAGAAAATGTTTTTACTAAAGACTTATTTTTGTGTTCCTTTACAACATAGCTTCACATTTTTAAAATATGGATTTAAAATAATCCAACATGGCAGCTCGCAAAACTTCTCAGAACCCATTTCTGAATTTTAACATTTTACAAATCACTTCTGGAAATTAACACCTATATAATGAGTATATTTGGAAATGGATTAAAAGACGATTTTGGGCATTATTTTTAAATTAATCATAGAAGTTGATAGAACAGGAAGAAGCGAGAGAGAAACCCAGAACACTGATAACATAATAAACTGATCCAGCAGATGAAGAATCATTTATTGAGTACTCCCTGCATACCAGGCACCATCTTAAATGCTATTCATGGACTGACTCATTAACTAGTATCAGTGTTAAAATTAACAACCATCAGCAAAATGACATCATCTAATACCTAAAAAAATAAGGGAATTGGAAACTCAAATAGTCCAATACAGAATAAACTCATGTGGCTTGACATCCCAGCTTGTGGGGACATAGTTCTCAGCATTTTCTGTTATTTAGAGAATTCTGTCATTCTCTTCTGAAAGAGGCATTATTCTGGGTGAATTGAGCACAAAGGAAAGGCTTAGAAAAGATTCAGTCATGTACTATATATAGATAATATAAGTATTTCTTTTAGTACAATAATAATAGCTAATATTTATTCAGTCCTTATCATGTGTCAGCCCTATACTAAGTGCTTTATGTGTATTATTTAATTTAATCATCACAAAAATCCCCTAGAAAGTAGCATTATTATTATTCCCAATACAGAGGCAGAATAAATGTAAATGGCTTGTCAAAGTCCTAAAGATAAAAATACTAGCACAATTTATTATTCCCCATTTTCCCACAGAGAGAAAGCAGAGGTAATAGTGATTTGAAGAGCCTCTATTACATGGACCTAATTATGAAATTGTTTTATGGTTTACTAGAAAAAAAAAAAAAGGTCAAATTGTGTGAGGAAAGATGGATTGGCACAAATAATAGGAGAAAAGGAAGCATGATATTTTGAAATGTGGAGACAGGAGGGATCTGATCCCTCTGGGAAAAGCCACAAATTGTTTTGACAGTTCTGAGGGGTCCAGAAATGGGAGTAGAAGAAATGAAACTGACTAGATAGAGGAAGCAAAGCTGGTAGCAAAGCTTTGAAAGCTAGGTTGAACTGTTTGCACAAGGTAGTAGTCATGTCCTTGAACAAGAAAGGAATGCAATAAAAATTGCCTCAGGTGCTGATCATGCAATCATGCAATCATGTACTACTGAAAAAAAAAGTCTTCCTGTTAAAGCTCCAGAGTGCTTGCATTTATTACCACATTTGCTTTGAAACTCTTCTTCATCAGGTTTTCATCACTTTAAAGGAAAATAGTGTCTAGGTCATTTTTTCTGTATTGTTCTGTTATAATCCATTGTGATTGTTCATTTTCAGGCAAAAGCTCATTAGATTTACTATTTGGGAAAAAGCCCTTTGAAGAAGTAATCTTTAAAGATTTAAACAATCATAGGAAATATTTTCAGTCAGAGTCTAGTAAAGCCCTCCACTTCAAAACACCAATTGAGAGTGATTTTCAACAAATGTTTCTCTATTAATATAAAAATGAAGGACAGAAAGTATAAATTTAGGCTTGTAGGCTTGTTCCTCACAGAATGTCTAGAATTATATTAAGCCTAATTCCATTATCTCTTTTTCTTAACTTTCAATTGAAATTCAAAACCATATGCGGACCTGCGCCTGAGAAAAGTGCAATGAGGAATTTAATGAGTTTCAGCAAGTCCATTTCCTATTGCAAGGTTGTTGTTATGATCATGAAATACCATGCATTTCTGCTTCAAAATCAGAATTTTTTAAGACTGAAACTTGGAATTTTGCACCAACCTCAGAAGTTCATTCTTTGTGCAAGGACAAGCAAAGATTATGTATATTTAGGGCGGCTGCCGTGGCCAGGCAGAGCTCCGACCTGCCGTGCTGGAGGTCTGGAGTTCGATCCCTGGTGCCTCCTGCCCATATGCAAATTTAAAAAAAAAAGATTATGTATATTTACAACAAAACCCCAGTATGTAAGAGAGAAGAAGCATAAGTTATGAAAAACTAACAAAATAGATACCGTATTTAGCGTAGTTACTGAGTAAAAAATGACCATGTAAAATTAAAGATAATAGGAATGTGGGTGAAATCTAAGTTTTCCTTTGAAATAAACAGACTTTGATACTGTGCTTACCTGATGAAGTATATAAAAGAATTTCAAATTAAGCTCTACACTTTTCTGTTTCCAAATATTCAGCAATAGATGATGATAGCTGGGAAAGTGACAAGAAATCATATTTTTGGTTGACATTATAGGATGGTGTCAGGGTCAGGTTTATATGTCAACTTGGCCAGGTGGTGGTATCTGGTTGTCTGGTCAGGTAAGCACTGGCCTGTCTGCTGCTATGAGGACATTTCATGGACTTAAATCATGATTATGTCGGCTGCACCAAGAGCTGATTGCCTTTGTAATCAGCCAAGGGGGGTGTCTTCTGCAATGAGTCATGCTTAATCTAATCACTGGAAGACTTTTAAGGAGTATTCAGAAGAGATAGTCACTCTTCCTGCTTCAGCCAGCCTCTCCTGAGAGTTGGTTGAGGACCTTCATCAGAGTTGTCAACTTATGGCCTGCCCTGCAGACCTTGGACCCTTACTTTCCCACATTTATGTGAGACGCTTTTATAAATTTTATGTTTATGGATATCTCCTGCTGATTCTGTTTCTCTAGAGAATCCTAGCTAATACAGATGATTAATGCCTTGCTTATTATTTTAGTATAATGCTAAACACTCAGTAAAAACTTGAGGCTCTATTCAGGTGGACTTAATAAATTACCATGTTGTAAGAAAGAAAAAATATTCATGCTTGCTGTAAGAGATTTGGGTCTGGAATGTTGTCCAGTTGCTTATTAAGTTTCTGTGGATTGCACGTGAAGGCTATTGCCTAACCACCAACCCAGGAGAACGTTTTTCCCTTTGTAATAATGCTTACACGGAAGTTATTTAAGGATATTTCTTACAATGAACTCACTGGACTTCCACACAGTCTCAATTATTTTAAAGTGCTTGAGTCCTGGTTCCAAAGCTTTTGTGACATGGAGATGTAGTGTGTTCATGTAGTTTCCCATTCCTGAATTTTCTCATTCTTTGCTAATAAGTGACAGTGTGAAAGGAAGGGCCCAGAAGAGACAAAGAAAAGTATAAAATGGAACTGCTTTCCAGGAGTGGGTTGATGAATATTAGCAGTAGATAAGGGTTGAAAACTACTGCTGGCCTATGGAATAGGAGATGGGTATCATCACCCCAACCACCCCCTTTGGAACAGAGAAAAACTGATTCTTAGCGGCTCTATAGGTTATTCCTTACAATTTATTGCCATAAAGGTAGCATTTTGAGAAGAGAGTGGTCACAATGTATTCCAGCCCAGCACAACCACAAGACCAAAGAACATGCCATGCAGAAAATTACTCACGAGTTTTTCATCAAGAACTTACTAGCAGAAAACATTCTTCCCAATGGTGACAGTTAGGAAATGGAAGTCAGCACTCCATGCAAACAAGAGATAGAGGAGTGCCAAGGGTCTGGCTTATCAGGTTCAGCAGACTTTTGTGACATTTGGTTACAACATAGTTTCAGCAGAGTCCTGGGAGAATTGGTTAATATTCTTGTTCTAGTTTGCTAGCTGCCGGAATGCAATATACCAGAAACTGGAAGGCTTTTAAAAAGGTGAATTTAATAAGTTGCTAGTTTACATTTAAGGCCGAGAAAATGTCCCAATTACAACAAGTCTATAGATATGTCCAATCAAAGGCATCCAGGGAAATATACCTTGGTTCAAGAAGGCTGATAAAGTTCAGGGTTTCTCGCTCAAATGAGAAGGCACATGGTGAACATGGTCAGGGTTCCTCTTTCATCTGGAAGGGCACATGGCAAACACAACGTCATCTGCTAGCTTCTTCTCCTGGCTTCCTGTTTCATGAAACTCCCCAGGAGGCATTTTTCTTCTTCATCTCCAAAGGTCTCTGGCTGGTGTACTCTGCTTCTCGTGGCTATGTCGTCCTGCTTTCTCTGAATCTCCTTTTCTCCAAAACGTTTCCTCTTTTATAGGACTCCAATAAACCAATCAAGACCCACCCAAATGGGTGAGACATGTTGTCACCTAATCCAGTTTAATAACCAACTCTTGACTAAATCACATCATCCAGGGAGATGATCTGATTACAGTTTCAAATTTACAGTATTGAATAGGGATTATTCTATCTTTATGAAATGGGATTTTGACTAAAACTTAGCTTTTCTAGGGGGCATACTTCCTTTCAAACCAGCACTGTTCTAGTTTGCTAGCTGCTGCCCTGAAACTAGAATGACTTTTGGGGGGAGGGGGGCCAAGCACCAGAAATTGAACCCAGGTCTCCAGCAAGGCAGGCGAGAATTCTACCACTGAGCTACCTTCGTACAGCCCTAGAATGGCATTTTAAAAGGGGAATTTATTAAGTTGCTAGTTTACAGTTCTAAGGCTAAGAAAATGTCCCAATTAAAGCAAGTCTACAAAAATGTCCAAATTAAGGCACCAACAAGAAGTTACCATCACTCAGGAAAGGCCAATGAAATTCAGGATTTCTCTTTCAACTGGAAAGACACATGGCAAGCATGGCGATGTCTACTAGCTTCCTCCACAGGCCTCTTGCTTCATGAAAGTCCCCAGGGGCCTTCTCCTTCTTCATCTCCAAAGGTCATTGGCTTGTGAATTCTAGAAATGCCCCACTTAGGGAGTCCACGTCCATTCACTCTAGCGTATCAGCATGCCAATATTTCTAAACTCCTACTTACATGATGTAGCCTCTCATTCAATGTATCCTTCAAAGCTATTGATTTCTATGTCTTTCTGAGGTGGTCTGCTGTAGCTGGCCATACCACACACAACGGCCAACCAACTGTAGCACGGTCAAGCAAATGGGCAACCACTCCCCATATCAAGGAAGCAGGCCACCCTGGGATTACTCTCACAGACTTGTGGATTTCTCTGCCTTCCTCGAGACAGTCTGCTATAGTTAGCAGTACTGCACACAACAACAGCAACTGACTGCAGTGCAGTCAAGCAAGTAGGTGACCCCTCTTCACATCAAGAAAACAGACCACCTTAGGATTACCCTTGCAGGGTCTCCTTCCCCAGTACTAGAGGACTTATATACCAGAAAACTCATTACAGGCCATACAGGGATTCCCCTTGGGGACTCAAACTTCTCTATACTCATGCCTTTTATGGCTGGCAGTTCTTTAGTCTCCTAAAGAACCAAATGTTAACATCTCAGCACAACCTCAAGAGCAAAGAACATACCAGGCAGAAAACTACCCATGAGTTTTTAAATTAGGGACTTATTAACAGGAGAAAATTATTCCCAAAGACAGTCAGTTGGGAAATGGAAGTCAGCACTCCATGCAAACAAGAGAGGGAGGAGTGCCAAGGGAGTGGCTTATAAAGTTCAGTAGACTCTAGCAATTTTTGGTTACAACATAGTTTCAGCAGAGTCCTATGAGAATTGGTTACCAACAGTGATTAGGGGAGGGGAGTTTTAATGAATGTCATGCAGGCTGCTATGTGTTTCCATAGGGGAGGGGTTTCTGACCCCTGGATTGCTACATAGAGTCAAACACTGCTGAGACACAGTACTATAAGGACAGAAAAAGTGTGTACTAGCAGTAACAACAGTACTTTATGTGTTCTGTCCTGCATGCCTATGGTTCCCAAATCTATATAACCAGTCAGGTCACTCTCCTGAGATCCAGGACACATAGCTAACTGCCTACCAAATACATCTTGGTTGCAAATAGAATTTATGCTCTTACCCCACCTCCTAAACTTGCTTCTCCTCCAATGTTCACTCTCTCAACATATGGGCCCTTGTCCTTTGGGTGACTCATGACAGTAAGCTGGACATCAGTCTTGAACCCTGTTTCTCCCTCACTCTTGAAACCCGCAGCCTGTTATTTTCATCTCCCAAGCACCTCTAGTAAAAGTGTCAATTTCCCTCTGATCTCATTGCCATTGGTTCTTAGCCTAAACTGAAGATTGAGTACTGAACTCGGAGAGAAACTTTCTTCTGATCTGTTTATATCTTCCTGGTCCCCTTCTGATCCATCTTCAAAATGTGGTCAGGGTCCGAGCAATTGTTTAAAAACACTATAATGATCTGATGATCTGATCTCATCACTGTCCATTTAAAGCCTTCCATTGGCTTGAAATTGCCCTTAAGATAAAGTAAAATTATGCTTTTAATGCAACTCACAAGCTCTCCACATTCTGACCCTTATTTGGTACCCTTCATCTAACATATGACATGTTCCAACCACACCAGACTGCTCAGACTGCCTTAAGTTTACAAAGGAGCTATCATGTCTTTTGCTTCCGGGTCTTCAAACATCATATATGTGTGTGGTTGGATGGATAGATAGATAGATAGATAGATAGATAGATAGATAGATAGATAGATAGATAGATAGGTAAGTAAGCAGATGGATAGATGATAGATGAATAGATAGATGATAGGTAGATGGATAGATAGATAAATAGATACATGGATAGATAGATGGATGTTAGGGCCCTGTTTTACCATCCCTGGGCTGCCATAACAAAGTACCACAAATGAAATGGCTTAAAATAACAGAAGTGCATTTTCTCACAATGTGTCAACAGGCCTATGCTTCTTTTAAAGCCTGTAGGGAATATTCTGTTCCATGTCTCACTCCTGGCTTCTTGTAGTAGTTTACTGGAAATCCACAATATTCTCTGCTTAATTTGTTTGGACATTCTCCCCTCTGTTGGCTGTCTATGTCCAATTCCCTCCTTCTTATAAGAGCACCAGTCACCTTGAATTAAAGCCCATCCTAATCCAGTTTGGCCACATCATAACTAATAGCGCCTACAAAGACCTTACTTCCAAATTAGGTCATTCACAGGACTAAGGATTGGGACTTGAACATATATTTTGGGGGAATGCAATTCAACCTAGAACTTCCCCTATAATATATTTGCCCTGTGTCCTATTAGTTCTCCCTTTGTTGTGTCACTCACTTTCAATAAAGTATTTGCTAAATGTCTATGCTCCCTAAAAACTCTATGCACACAAAGACAAATACTATGTCAACTCTGTTCACCACTATAATCATAGTATCTGACATGGCTCCTGGAACAGTGTGAGCCCTCAAAAATATTTTCTGAAAACTTTTCTTATGTGTTTCACTCATTGATTTTGGAAACTATTATGTGAAAGATACATAACAATATCAGAATAATGTGCCAGAGACCCGGGTTCAATGCCCAGTGCCTGCCCATGTGGAAAAAAAAAATACAGAATAATATTAACCCAAGGCAAGGAGAGATTTTGAAGCATTGTACAAAATCAGAGGAAGAGAAAAACAATTCTAACTGGGGAGAGGGGACCAAGAAAAGTTTAAAGGATGATGTGTACTTTGTGCTGGATGTGAAGAATGAGATGTAGAAATGATACTCAGTGAAAGTCCATGTGAATGAATCACACTAAGTTTTCAGGGTAAGAAAGGGAAGAATGACCAGGTAAGTTTGGTTGTAGTGAGAGACATGTATAAGGATGGGAGAGATGAATGGTAGATTCAAGCAGACCAAGGTGGGACTTGTCAATTTAAGGAATTTTCACCATTTTCACCATGCAAAGGAGAGCCAAAAGTTTTTGAAAAGAAGTAATCACAGCTATGGTTTAGAAAGATTATTCTGACAACAGTGAATGACTAAAGGAGAGGAAGGAAGACCTCTTAGGTGTTGATAAAGGAGGGAAGGGGGGTCTGAATTTGGGGATAATTATAGGGGGGATGGATGCAAGAAATCCTGGGGGAAAGGTGAATCTTGAGAATTTGCCACATATTCCCAACTTGTGTACCCTCTATATTCATTCTCAGTACAATTGATACTGGGCTAGGAGCTAAATATCTCTCCCTTCGTGGAGGTACAGCTATCTCAAGCTGCTGGACACACCTCACCAAAACTGGTAAAATATAAAAGCTCACCCAATCTATAGCTTATATTTTTCTTGTTCCTAGCATAGATTATTAGCTTGCTGGCTAACCCATTGTTCCTAACCATAACAAAAAGAGCCTGAAGCAACCAAACACAGGGAGTCTAACACTGACTCTAAAATTGTACCAACCAGACATGCTGACAAACATAGTATCCTATCTTAGACCAACAGGCCACTGAGCGTGGATAAATCACCACTCATAAGGCATCTACATAAAAACTGGGTATTACAGCATCAATGCCTAAATAGTCCACAGACCCACAACTATCCAAGTACTGTCGGGTGAAGTGGGTGCAGACTAGCTGCATGCTTACCCCCACCTCATACCTCTGGTATTACAAACTCTATGCTTCAGTGCACTATCTCTTATGCTGGCAGAAGCAACCCTGGATTGTTTTTTCTTAACACCTTAAGACATCAATATAGTTTATAAATGTGTTGAGAAAATATACCTTTTCTAGATGAAAATATCTCAAGTCCCCCAAAAAGCAGCCCCAAGTTTCAATAAATGTACCTCTGATCATCCCAAAACTCTAAAGATTTGTGAGTCCAGTAGCCACAAGGTCTATGAAAACAAATCATGGCCCTGATGGCCCAAGATAATACCACTAACCAAGACCCTGTGGCTTTAACTTTCCTGCAGTGGGCTGGCCACCACAGATGACATCACCCCAGTCCAAGAGCTCATTGATGAAGATGACTTCACCTTAAGTGATGTTGCTCAAGGCCAAGAGCTTGTCACTGAAGATAATGACACCCCTCACGAAGGAGCCAGCAACAACACATTTTACTCCCCCAGGGCTTGCTTTAACCAGAACCTCTTCACTTGGACTGTACTATCCCAGTTCCAACTCCTGACTCAGATATCCAACAACAGCTTCAAAGATGTCTTCATCAATATGACCCCCTGAGCTTCACTTCACTGAAATTGCTCTCTACCTTCTGGAAAATTCCCAACAGCTAAGACCACACTACCAAACCATGAGTGATAAATTGCACCAAGTGATTGCACCACCAGCCTGTAATGCACGCAAACACTATGGGAAGCCAAATAGTGCTTACAAAACCACACCACAGAGGGGACCAACACCACACCATTCCCTCCTCACCCTCCACTGGAGTACTTTTCCATGCTATATATTCTTCTAAAAATCCACAATGACTCCTATTGGCCATCACCTCCAGCCAACACATAAACACCTTTCACCTTTAACATCTCCACAACACAAAAAGCCAACATAATCCAGTCCGACGATCCCTGTTAACTGAAGCATTACAGGGTCTATCACAGTGAATTAAAATGAAATAGGGACTTTTTCACATCATCATGCTGCTTCAGCATCTCCAAGGTCAATAATAACATAAGGGGCTTTTCATTGTCATAATGTCTCTTTGACGCTATTGTCAGGTTCCTCATGACTACCTCTGATACCTGCTTATATAAGATAAACAGCTTCTTCTTCTCCTACCCGCATCCTACAGTCAAATACAAACACCACTATCCCCACTTATGCTTGACCAACCACTGCAGCTCTGCCCCTATAACACTAAGGAGACATAGCCCCCAGTCCACTGTTAACACTTCACTCCCCACTTACTTGATTGAGCCTACACTCCTGATGTGTTTCCATGTGTGGTTCTGCGAGGTGTTCCTCTCCTTTCTGTTCTAGGACCTATAAGTATTAACAAACTTTTCACTCATACATCTCTGAGTCACTCATTCTTGCCACACATGGAAGTCTAAATAAAGGGCCTTGCAACTAAGCCAATACAGAAAGGGAAAGGGAAACAAACAAAATTAAAAACACAAGAACAACAATGGCTTCCTAAAGAAGCATTAACTAAAGTGGTGCCAATTCCATTAACAGCTAATTCAACTCACTGAACTCAGCTGGACTTCTCCATGATATCAAATACTCTCTACTGCAGATGAACTAATCATAATAAAAGATGTCTTCAGTCATCTTTCTCACTGATTCTCACTCATCAAAGCAAAAGTAAAACATATGCACTCAAGCAATAATTTAGTGTAACCAAAGAGTCAGGCAATATACTAGACACTGAGAACACAATGGAAAAGAGAGACTGGTTGCCTTATGTCTTCAAGAACACTACAATTCAGGGATGGGAGAAGAAGGGCCTGAATTGGTAATTGACTGAAAGAAAGAGAGAAGAAGATGAAATAAGCAGATTTGAAGAAGCAAATTTATAAATAAGTCAAAAAAATTATGGTTGCTATGATAAAGTATGTGTATTATAATAGAGTAGAATATGTGAGAAAAAATGATTTTAAATGTGGAAAACTGACTTCACAGAAATAATGTGAGAATGTTGTGTTTTAAGGCATCTATAGAAAATTTTGTCTTTTGAAAAGAGTGAATTAGGACTGAGTGGTCTCTGAAGTCACACCTAGCTTCAGAATTCTATGACAATATTCTAACTCATGCTTTCATTAAGTGTTTAGGTGTAACCTATGGAAATCTCTGAGAAAGGAGGGAAAGAGGAAAATTTTTCCCCAATAATGCATTTTGCTGGAGAAAAACTCAGAACTGTATAAAATTATGTCTTGGTTACAAATTTCAAGTGGGCACTCAACATCCTTGGCTTGGTTACAAATTTCAAATGGGCACTCAACATCCTTGGCAAGACTATCATACTGTCTTAGTATATTTGCTTTCCAGGTGAAAAAAAATCTATTTCAGGTCTTCTTTTCTTTCCAAAATTGCTGTTTGTGCACCCACACTTTAGCCCAATGTGGGCCACACTCGCTCCCGTGTGATTGACAATATTGCCACCCACAATTAATTGAGACACATATAAGTAATCTTTCCAATAACCAGTCTACCAGCTTACAGCAACCTGGGCCAATGATCACTGCCTTCCCTTTTGTTGTAGTGGATACACTGCTCCTATCAAAAATAAACTCCTCTAATAGTATAGATACAATCTTCTCTCAACTTCTCAGGCACTTAATCTTGCAGTCAATAATGCTGTCCTTGGCTTCATTAATTTTTCCTACTCTATGGATAATCCCAAAAGCATACAAACATGTTTTAGTATTTCTTATCCTTAAATGAAACAAACTCCTTTGACACCACATTTTTAAATTACTGTCATATTTCTCTGCTTGCCTTAAAAAATTTCTAATTAAAAAATAAGTTCTTCAAAAAGTATTCTGGGGGTGCAAGGGTAGTTCAGTGGTAAAGTTCTTGCCTGCCATGCAGGAGACCCAGGTTCGATTCCCACTTCATGTAGTTCCCATAAAACAAATAAATAAGCAAAACAAGCGAACAAAAATTCAACAAATGGTGATGCAATAATGGGATACTCACATGGAAAAATAATGAAATGTGGCTCCGCCATACAGCATACAAAAAAAAAGTATTCTATAGTTGCCATCACTACTCCGTCACCTTTAGGTGCTCTCCTAAGCTGATTCCAGTCAAACGTCTTTTCCCACCACTAAGTTGACCCTTTTCCAGGTCACCAATTCCTTCCTTGCTATCATATCCAAGATATCATGTCTCTGCTTTTAACATACTTGAACTTTCAGTGATATTAAACAGAACTGACTGCTGTCTCTCTTCAGTTAAATACTTTCTTCTCTAGGCTTCAATCACCACACTCATACCACACTGACATTCCTTCTTAGTATTTGCTAATTCCACCACTTTGGTTCAATCTCTAAATATTGAGGTGTTCCAGAACTTAATCCTGTGTTCTCATCTCTTCTAACGCTGTGCTCTCCCAGCTAATCACATCCAGTTCCATAGCTTTAAATAATCTCTCTATATTAGAGATTCACAAGTGTATGTCTTTAGTCTTGACTTCTCTTCAAAACTCCATACTCAGGGCGGCTGCCGTGGCTCAGCAGGCAGAGCTCCGACCTGCCGTGCTGGAGGTCTGGAGTTGGATCCCTGGTGCCTCCTGCCCATATGCAAATTAAAAAAAAAAAAACTCCATACTCACATATCTAACTACCACCTTGACATCTCCACTCAAACATCCATTAGGTGTTTCACAGTTCATGTGGTCAAATGTGTTTGTTTCTGCCCCACCCTCAGTCTTCCCCATATGAAACAGCAACTCCATCCACTCAGTTGCTCAAGACAAGAATGCAGAAATCAACTTGTATCTGCCTTTGCTTCACCCCCCACACTGAATCCATCAGTAAGTTTAGCTGTATCAACTGCCAAAAAACATTTCTATACCATCTGCTTCTTTCCATCTCCACAATTTTTATCTCAATGCAAACCAGTGTAACTTCTTGCCTGGATAGCTACAATCTCCTCCTGACTAGTCTCTTACTTTCCCTCTTACTTCCTCCCTTCATTCAGATTCCACACAGTGGCCAGACTGTTTCTTTTTTCGGGGGGGTGGGGGGGGGGCTGGTCCAGGAACAGACTGTTTCTTTTTAAAATGTATATCAGATGACCTCAGACTCCTATTTAAAATTCTCAATGACTTCCATTGCACTTGAAATAAAATCCAAACTCCTTCCTCTGGTTTACAAAGACATGAATCAGTTACATGCCTGTTTTTCTAGTCTTAATATATATGTCAATCCACCTTATTGTCCCACGAACAGATGGCCTGTTATTGTATATTGGTCTTCTTTCTGTTTCCAGAACCCACCATGACCAATCATCTTCCCTTGGCCCAAAGTGCCATCCCTCCCCATTGGTACCAATCTTTTCACAGCTAGCTCCTCCTTGTCGTTGTGATGTCAGATTAAATGTCACATATACATTAAGGTTCATACTAAACTACCAGTCCAGTAACATTTTTTCAGATTTATTTATTGGAATGTACAATCTATATAATAAAGATATTGTCTTACCAGTCCTCATTAGTATATCCTCAGCATCAACAGAGTGTTTGGCATGTATTAGGTGCTCAATAACAATTTAAAGATGGAAAGAATGCACATCACAAGGAAGTTTTATAAAAGTAATCATTTGATATTTTATAAAAGTCTTAGATTCAAAGAGAACATAGTTGAAACTAAATACCAACCACATTTGCACTTATTTCTAATAAGTTTCATTGAGTCAACTGAAACTCATAGGAAATCACTTAGTGCCTCCACGAAACTATAGAAAGGTGAAAGGGACCACAAGCTGGCTATTGTGATTGGTATGCCTAACAAAAAAATCTTGAGTGAGTGGCTTGTTATTATTACTTCTGCTCCCAGGCAGTCTCTAGGAGTCATAATACTGTAGAGATCATACTCCATCTCCTCTGAATGTAGTAAATTAGCACAATGAATATAAAGTCTCATGTCATCCTGTCAATCCATAGTTGAAATTTAACCTCATAGGTCTTCCCTGTTACTCTTCATTTCCTCATTTTTGCAACACTTTCAAGAATCTGGCATTAAGAGACCACAGGCTTCTGTATAACAGGACACACCCCATACACAGACACACAAAAATAAATACAATGACACAGTTCAAGGGCCATGATTCAGACATATGGGGATATATCTCATATACCTAGAAAAAGAGGAAAGATATGGATGCCTAGATGTGAAAATAAATTCTCTCTCAAGATCCGCTTTCAGAAAGGACCACCATAGATGCAGTTAATTGTGAAACAGAAAGATCATTTTTTAATAAGACCACCTCATAAAAATTGTTTGGACGGATTTTAGGCTGAGAATAGTAGTCTGTGGACAATTTTTAAACCAATCTTTATCTGATTGAAATGTTCAGTTAAATATCTTTAACTGAAAAAAATGTACCTGGATTTCTTTTCTTTATTGTGTAAAGTCTCAATTTCAGGTAGAAATTGGAAGGTGGTACAAGATACTTCCTCCTTCTTCTATACCTACTTCACAGGGTTATGTTCTACACTCTGGCTCCTAGGCATGACTGTCTTAAGGCACCTGTCCAGATTATATGTCCATATGGCCAGCCAGTCATGTTATAAGTAGAATTAAATTTTCAAGCAATGTGGTATTATTTCTAAGGAACAATGTGGCAGTGGAACCGAAATGGCGAATTTAGGTCAAAGGTGGTACATGTCAAGATATAGAAGATCCTTTAAAAAAAATGTAGAAAGTCATTAGTTGTAGGTATTGTAGAAGAAAAGTTTTATTTAGCATCAGCAATTTGATATTCAAATGCAAAAATAGATAAGATGGATATTACTTTTAGGAAAATTCAGACATGACTAAAGCTAACTGTAGCCAAATAATCTCAACACTAAACATACTAATCTTAGAACATATTTATGAAAAAAACAAACAAAAAGTTTTTTATGAATAGACAGTATTACCATTTGCCAAAATTATATGGTCAACATTAGCTAAGGGAATATGGAAATATTGATTTTAAAAACTAAGAATGAATATTGCTGTCTTCTACTGATGTTTCAACAGTGTGGACTTTAAACACAAACTTATTTTAATGGATATAACACAAATATGTCCAAGTATGAAATAATATTAAAAGGTTCTCCAGTTGTTGCTTTTCTATCAGGACTGCATTGCCATTTTTAAAAATTATGTTTGCCTTTTTCCTAAAATTTCCTCTTTTCTGTGCCTCCTTAGAATATCTTACTGTCATATGAATATTCCAATATATACATTACTAGCTCTGTGTCTTTTTTTCAAAATGGCTGATACTTTGATAATTTCAATTTTTTTTAGTATTTTTTCCTAGGACATATTGATCTGTGTCCCTGTCTCTCATCATAGAACACTTAGACAGAAGGAGGTTTAGTCATGGCCTCATGGTCAGCAGCACGACTGAAATGGTTGCCAATGACTCTGTGAAAAAATTAAGACTAAAGCTTTAAAATGTGACTTTATATGCATATTTATGACTAACTAAAGGCATTAATAATGACAAATTAGACCTTCATTTATGATACCATGTATAATGCACCATGCTTTTTAAAGTGTTTTTTTCTGTTTCCTTTTACTATTTAATTTTGTGAGTCAATTACTGGACTTTGCGGGTTTTGGCAAAGGGCTGATAATAAAAATTGATTAGAGAGTAGTTTGAAAGCCTTTCTTTATCACCACTTCAGAGAGCAAAATAGTTTCTACCCCATCAGTTCTTTCATAATTTTCCCAGTAGGTTATGCATTACAGAAATAATGTACATGTAATATAGAGACATTCTTTAAAAGTATAGTTTAAGAACATTGTCCCTTGTTTTGATTAAAAATACAATGAGAGGCTTAAAGTATTCTTCTAATGCAGTTTATGAAGAACAGAGTGACTATTAGCGATCACTTCAATTAACCTAAATCTCTTGATGTTTCCAAATAATCACTGACATGCAGGAGGAAATCTAATTGTTAATTTAAAACAGACTAAGAATATGCTAAACAATTAAAAATAAAATTAAAGTTCCTGATTTCTAGAAGTTAACCTGCATAATTACTCAAAAATGAATAATGATATTATTTTAATGAAATTTTTGCACACTTTCTATTATAGGCCTATGTAATTTATTTACCATTATAATATACATGATTACATAACCAATTTGTTCCTCCACATGTTAAGCAATCTTAATTAATAGGCTTTTGGGGCTAATATAATTGTTATGTAGATCTTTGGATACTAGTAGAAATAAAAAGCAATTACATCTTTTGGTCAGTTCAAGAGAAAAGTATTTAAGGCAATTTTCCTGAGAAGCCAACAATTAGTACATCTAGTACTGGGTTAGGTTTTAGAAACTCAAGGTTCACTTCTAATTCTTACATTTATTTACTTGTGAACCGTAATCAAGTCGTATAACCCCTTTGTATATTTATCTACCCACTGAGAAACCGTGATAATAAATTACAGCTTCTTTCAAGCCAATGTTAAACGGTGGAGTTAAATGAGAGAACATAAAACAGAGACCATGTTTTCTGCTTTTTATTTTAATTATGGGTTATTTGAACCATGTGGTCTACTCGCAAGGACATCAGATAACATCAAATAACGCTTAAGGATCTTAGTCCAGAACCAATTTTGACTTTTCTACTTGTGATGTGTTTTGTCATTATTCTCTCCATTTACAATATAAATTGTCCTTCTACTCCATAGTCTACCCTGCTTCCCCAGCTATGACCTTGGCTGTTGCTTCTGGCTAGGAATTGGATTTGCTTCTGTTTATTTTGCTTCCTATTTCCCCCAGAAATGCATTTAGCCCAGCCTCCGGTGGGTGGCACTCTAACCTGCATCTCCCCAGCCTGAAAGTAAGCTCTAACCAGTGCTTCCCCCTTGTCTGTCAACAATGCCTGGCAGGATCAGTTTTCTCCCCCTAGGTGAAGGCCAAAATATGGTGTGATTTGGAGGGCATTCAGATCTGCCAGCCAAAACCTCCCCTGGCAGCCTACCTGAATTCCAGCCAAGGATCATTACTGCTGCACCTTAAAAAAAACTTTGTTGTTTTGAATCTGAAACTAGATTCTGGTCCCCATTCCCACCTTTTCCTGCTGAAATAATTGGTTTTCTTACATGACTGAGAATTGAAGTTTTCTGGAGATTTCAACAGTTGTGCTGTAGCACAATTTACAGTGCTTGGTAAATCAGTTTGTTCTTAAATTCCTGGTAATCAGTTGATGTCCCTTTTATGCTACTTTAGTATTTAGGAAAAAATGTATTTAAAAAGTTTGCCTTCTCAGTAAGGACAAGGGACCTGTATGCACACGAGAGGAGAGCAGCACAGGAGTGATGGCAGCAGAGATGATGGAAACGCTAACCACTATGAGAAAACTCCAAGCACAAACAAGGGACAGCAACAAGACTGATCCTCACCAGGTGATTCTGATTCTCCAAAGTGAGGATACTCTGACTTTTCGTTTTACTAGAGATGGTTTTCCTTAGAAATGACTTTTGAGAAGGAGTTGATTTTAACAAGATACAGCCTTTCATTACCTGGAAGAAAGAACACAATCGTTAGTAAATGGATCATCAGAGATACATTGAGTTAATTATTTAATTAAGCTGCTTACAGCTGCAGAGCCCTTTTTGTAACAAATGGAGACCTATCTGTGTTGATTTGGGTGACGAGGGATGAGGTGCATCGAAGCAGGGAGCCCTGCCCCAGTGGAGTAAGCTTCTGTGATTAGAGATTAAGAGCATTCAGGGATACACATGGGGCTATCTTGTGCTTTTTGAGAAGAAATCACCAAAAGTATAGAGGAACGCCTGAAGGAGTGGCCAAGTGGATCGAAGGGCCATCTTAACCAATTTTACTATTTTGCCCTGGGCTTCCAGTGAAATTATTCTAAAAACAAGTTCCCTTGCTCCTTGAAGAATAGAGGGTGGAGACTTTATGGGGGGTTGTTTTTATAAAGAAGAATTAATACTTACTCCCAGTCCCACACCCCAAATTTGCATGTCCTGGAACCCACCCTCCTACTCCTCACATCCCCGGTGCCAAATGCATATGAGGTCCAACCCCACCCTGACCCCTTTGGGCAGGGGTCCATATGCTTGCAGGGCAGAAGGGTCTCTTGGAGGCCCTGAAGGCAGATAATACTGGGATCCAGGGTGCACAAAGCCTACTGTATCAGGAAAGACTCCAAATCTGGGTACATGTGTCTTTTTGGCCTCTTGAACTACTCAAATGGAGAGAGGCAGAACTGGGAAAGGAGTATACACTTTAAAACACAGGACCAGAGCAGAGGCTCTCCTTGCCAGTCTAAGGGCCACTTCCTCCTTCTTCCTATATCCCACAGTGACTCTGAGCAAGGCTGAAACCTCCCTGACCAGGGGAGAAGGGCAGTTTATACCATCGCCATAGTCCATGATATGTCTGAGACCAAGAATCTTTTGCCAACCACAACTGGGCCACAACCAGATTGTTCCCCATGTATATGTGGCACTTTTATTTTTCTAGAAATGGAGAAGAAAAGAGAGCAGTTGGAATGGAATCCAACAGTCTTTCAAGAAAAAATATCTTGTCCTCTCCTTTCTATTCAAACTGAAACTGTAAAGACACTCCAACTATCTTTAAAAATTGTGATAACATAGATTGCCTTGTGTCATCTCTTCTGTACTGTAGTGCTGTGTACACACACACACACAATTTTAATTTAACTTTTGTGGTTAAGGCATTTCTGAGATTTTATTAACACCACTTGGAAAAATGGAAAATATCTTAGTGAACAACAAAGCACTGTATCAAAAAAATGTGAAAATTCTGATTTCTTTGGAAGAAAGATATTCAAACAGTCAAAAGTGTTATTAGTTTCTGTTCTCCGTATCATAGAATAATCAAGTTAGAGCCTAAAGATCATCTGTTTCATTTTACAGATGAGGAAACTGAGGTCCAATGAAGTTAGTCATCTAGAAAAGACCTTGTATATAATATATGCTTAAAAATATTTATTAAATGAAGGAATAATTATCCTAGGCTAGGAATTGTGACAGAGCCAGTGATAGAGGCTAGAAGGACTCCTGATTTCTGGTCAATTGTTTTTCCACTACTTATTCTCACATTTTTCCTATCCATATTCAGCAATGCATTTAGGACATAATCCTAGTCAGGCAGGTCCAAAATCCAATTTGTGAAGGGAGGGGAATAACAAAACTAAAGTGTACGCTCCCATCACAAAAATGTGATGCTGTACCTTCTACTCAAGGGAACCCTAAGACTGATTCTTTTAAGAAGCATAAGAAGGTATTCTTCCCTCATGCTCCTTGGGAGCAGGACCTTGGCAAAAGGGAGCCTTTCTTACCTTCTGACCAGATGGGGGCAGAAGTGTTTTAGCCTCTATAGCCCAGATGCACAAAAAAGATATTGGAAGTATATCCCAGTGTACCTAAAACCCCTCTCCTTTGAAGAATTAATAAAAATTCTATATCACTGAAAATCTAGACTACCTCAATTTCCTAGGTACCTCAGCAAACAGCCTAATCTGCTTTTAGTTTGCAGTGTCAAATATTTTATCTAAATAAAGTAGTTAATTGAGACAGAACTCGACCCAATGAGATTTTTCTTATTAACTGTTCATTGTCTTTTAAAATAACACAACTACAGATCTGCAAAAAGTATGAAGTCATTCCCTCCCAAACCAGTGTTCCAAATGTAATTCCATCTGCTTGATACTTTGACATTTTAGGTCTGGAAAAGCACAGGATGAAAGATGGCAAAGAGCAGGGAAATTCTAGTTCATAAGTGCAACAGCTCACTTAGCACAGAGCTTTAGAAAAATAGAATCACAAAACCACTGTGACTAATACATTTTTCAGATTTATTAAGTAGAAAGGCTCAGAGGCAAAAGAGAGACAAGAAGGCAAACAGAATTGGCTCTTGCACTGGCTTTTCCAGGATTCTAGTGCAATGCCCTAAGATTATTTTCATACCAGCGTAAGAAGGATAGGTTGTAAATGTACAACTCATTGGCAAGACAATACTTTCTGCAAATAGTATTTTAGACCAAGATATCAACCAAAAATGGATATAAGGGTTACACCAACTGTTTCTCAGGATAGTGTGCACCTGTTTAGAAAAAAAAAGTCTGCAGAATTTGTTCTCCTATTTCATATCCTTTGACCTTTTCAACCATTAATTTTACAATGCTAATAAGTGACAAACTAAAGCTAAAAAGAATCTATATTTTTGAAGTATATTGGATGTCTGTTCATGCAGACTAAATAGAGATATCTTCAAAACAAACAGTTTAATATGTTTATTTTGCATAGATGTAACTGGAAAACTCACACTGAAATTACTGGATACATAATATTGAAAGTATGTGATTGTTGTTTCAGAAATAGTTCATTTTTTGTAATAGTTTTTTTTTTTGAGATATACTTCACACACCATACAATTTACTCATTTAGAGGGTACAATTGATCGGTTTTTAGGATATTACAGAACTGTGTAACCATCACTACCATCAGTTTTAGAACATTTTCATCATCCAAAAAAAAGAAACCCTGTACCCCGTTACCTGGTACCATCCCACTCCCTTCAATTCCCCTACTCTCCTTCTGCCAGCCTTAGGCAACCACTAATCTAGTTTCTATTTCTATAGATTTGCTTCTTCTGGACATTTCGTGTTAATGAAATCATACAATGATTCACAGTACAATCTGTGGTCTTTTGTAACTAAGCTTCTTTCATCAGCACAATATTTTAAAGTTCACCATGTTGTAGTAATACATTAGTAATTCATTTTTATAACTGAACAATACTTCATTGTATCAATATACCAGAAATCCAAATGTAATATCCACTCATCAGTTGATGGACATTTAGGTTGTTTCCATCTTTAGGCTACTGTGAATAATGCAGCTATGAAAATTAATCTACAACTTTTTTTTGTGGACCTATATTTTCACTTCTCTTGGGTATTTACCTAGGAATGGAATTACTGGGACAACTGTAACTCTGTGTTTAACTTTTTGAGGAAATACCACACCATTCTCCAAAGTCAGTGCACCATTTTACATTCCCACTAGTGGTGTATGAGGGATCCAATTTCTTCCCTTCCTCATTAATACTTGTTGTATCCTGACTTTTTTATTAAAGACCACCTTAGGAGGCAAAGTGGTATTTTTTTGTGATTTCATTTGTATTTGCCTGATGACTAATGATACCAAACATCTTTTCATGTGTTTATTGGACATTTGTATGACTTTTTTAAAGAAATGTATATTGATATTTGTTACTCATTTTTTAAATTGTGTCTTTGTTTGAGAGAGCTGCTATGACAAATACCACCCACTGGTTCACTGGTTGTCTTAACGTCAGAAATTTATTGTCTCATGATTTCAGAGGCTAAAAGTGCAAGATCAAGGTGTAGACAAGACCATGCTTTCTCCTCAAACTCTGTAGCCAATAAATTATTTTTATTAAACCAACCCATTTTGTGGAATTTGTTTTAGCAGCCAGGAAACTAAAACTACGTACGGCAACTTTCCCCCTCCACTTGGAAAACTACTTCTGAAATCACTTTGTGATACATTAAATAATAAAAACTATCAGTAATAGGTACATGACTGATAGCAAATCAATAAAAGTTAGTCAAGGATTACATAATTGATTCCGAGAATATATGACACTTTTAACATGTCTTTCTGTCCCATATCATCTAGCATGCACACAGCTGTCCTCAATACAAATGTTCTGAGACATTCATTAAATAGCTCAGCTGACAGTTTAGTGTTTTACCACAGAGAAGACAATGAGTTCAGGGGCAACCACCTGACCTTGTACTGTGATCTCCAGAACCCAAGCAATATTACAAGGTATGTGGCCATGAAGTTTCTCCTAGAAAGTACTATGTTTTTTGAGGAGATTTAATCTGGAAGTTAGGAGGGAGAGACAGAGAGAGATGGAGAAATGTTTGAGATGAGGTTAAAATCCCACATCAGAAGGAAGATTAATCAACAATGCAAGGTCAGCTCTGTTCTTAGATATTCCATATTATGTGCATCTAGAAAGGCAATGAATATAATTACAAGGAAAGTTTAAGCATTTAGTTTTCTAGCTTAGCAGGTTCTATTTCATGTTTTTAGCAATTACCCACTCACACATTATTTTTTAAGACTGAACTTTAGCTATTATAAAAACAGTTATTGAATGTATATTAAAATTTGGCAGAGTTGATAGCCCAAGTTATCATATTTTACAATAAAGCAAACCGCAAAAGTTCTTATTTACAAGTGACTTATCCGAACATGCCCCCATAAATTGTATTTAAACGCTGCTGATTTTAATCTCAGAGTTGATTTTGATCTCGTTGTTGTTTAATCTCATTGAAACACTGGAGCATCCATATTAGCAAAGAGGTAAGGAAAACATTCTAGAATTCACTCTCAAGCCTTAACTATTAACTAGACTGATCTGGATTTGAATCCTGGGTCTACTTTTGCTACTATGATATTGGGTAAGTCACGTAACCTTTCCTAATTCTGTTCTCTTATTCATAAATTGGGAGTCACAGAAGTACATACCTTGTGTGTTGTTTTAGAGAGTTAAATGAGAAAATACAAGTAAAAAATTAGCACAGTACTTGGCACATAAGTTTTCAAATAGACTTTGAATTGTATTTCCATTCTTAGTCCATTTACCTGAAAATATTAACTACTAATTTATATGTGTTATACTCATATTTATTGTCATTATAATTGAAAGTAAATAAGAATATACTATAAATTATCTATAGTATGTGTACTATACTATAAATTATCTATTTATAATGAAATATATGTATTTTTGTTCTCTATATTTTATATATCGTGTTACATAATATAGCATATTATGTATTACATACTATATAGTATATATCATTTTAAAACTTTTGTAACTTATCGATCAATTTATTACCTCCTTTCCCTCCAGGAATCAGCAATCCTTCCATGGAGGGCAAGTAAATAGCAAATCACAGCCTGAATTGAACCCATATGCCCACAATAATTCAACTGCTGCTATTATGTCCAGGTTGTGTCTTTTTCAGAGGCACTAGGCACACACTAGATGAGATATGACAATCCCATTTCATCTATCTGTCATCTAGAGAGTTTAGCATGGTACCTAGGACATAACAGAAGCTCAAAAAATGTTCAGTGAACAAGAATTACATCTCCCCTACTTGATGAAAGATGGGGAAAGATAATAAGGTAGATAAAAAAACTGAATGTCACAGGAAAATGTCCTTTTGGATATGCTATAAATCAATATAATATTTAACTCTGTTTTAATAAATATCATTGATAATTATATATTGGAACAGAAGTAATTGTACAATTTATAAATAAATATATAAAATTTGGATGTGGTACCAAATTTTTTTTTATTAAAAGGATTGATTATAAAAGGGTATGGAGACTATAGGCCTGGGAGGCAGTATTAAAATATTCCTCATCCATCTACCTATTCATCAGTCTTCTTTTTTAGTTTAAAATTTCTCTTGCCCTAAGTTTTTATTGTTTATATCAAGGAATGAAGGAAGAGAGGTAACAGGAGCTCTGACTGAATATCAGCGGATATAAAATAGACTGTGAGAAGTCTCCTAGGCATCCAATTTCTCAAGTCTTGTATGTACCACATAAATTATACCATCAAAGTAATCACTCTGATTGTATATGTATGTTTATGTGTATGTCTGCCTGCTTAACTATGTATTTGAAATACTTCATACCTCATAGTTGGAGAATTTGTCTTGATAACTCATTTGTATCTCTTTTTTTAAACTAAAGCAATCACTTTCTTATTAAGCCATCTTATTTATGGGTATTTTTATTAGTTTGGGGTTGTTCTCTTCTCTAAAAAAGTAAAAATAAAAGGCTATATCTGGGAGATCAAAGACACCCCCTAGCCGGACACCAGGACACACTGAATGATTGGATTGGAAAAGGATGACATGAGCTCTTGGAGGTGACGGGGATCATCTTCTGGCAGGGGCTGAGACCACACTCCAACTGTTTATGTAGATGGCAACTGCAAAAATAATGGAAGCGATGGTGCAAAGGCAGGATTTGAAGTCTACTGGGGACCTGGAAATCCTCTACATGTAAGTGAGAGGATTTCTGGATGGCAGACAAACCAAAGAGCTGAACTGCAAGCAACCCACACAGCAATTGAGCAAGTGAAGAGCCAAAGCCTGGATAAACTCATTATTGGAACAGATAACAAGTTTGTCATCAAAGGCAAAAGGATGGATTGGTGACTAGAAAGAAAATGGATGGAAAATGGCTTCGGAAAGAGATGTTGTCCACAGAGCAGATTTTAAGAAGATTAATCAAGCTTCCCAAGAAATGGAAATATGTTCCTCATCATTGTGGCATCAAAGGCAATGAAGAAGCTGATAGATTGGCCACGGAAAGATCCAGAAAATAAGACAGTTTTCATCATAAGAGTTACCTGTCCTCTTGGAGCTATACCTGCTGATGCCCACCCATTTCCAAGCATTTCCTAATATCCTCCATGGAGTATCTCCATATAGAACTTGGCTTCTCACCCTTACTTGTTTCTACCTTTTCCTATCACTGATATAATTCTTTGTCAAATACAATGTAATAAAAGCAGACTCCCGGGCTGTGAGACAGGTGAGAATTTTGCTCAGTGGCAGAATTCTTGCCTGCCATGCTGGAGACCCAGGTTCGATTCCCGGAGCCTACCCATGCCAAAAAAATTAATTGATTAAAATAAGTAAATAAAGACAATAGCTGCCTTTGATTGTGGATGAACCCATTACCCTAATTTACCCACTTAAAACCTAACTAACTTTGTCACTTAGAATTTCTGTCACAAATCATCCCTTGGATATGCAGTCCTCGTTTATATACATAAAATATCAATCTATTATATACACAATATATATTGTATTTTATTTCTATTGGATATGCATTATAAAATACACATGAAATATAAATTGGAAGTGATGAAATGAACATGAAAATCATGTTTTAAATAGCTGTTATTTAATGATAATTTTGCTCTCACTGATATTAATATTTTTATTGACAGCAAAATGATTAAGTTTTGTTTTCTTTTGTGTTTAATCTTGGTTTAATCTTTTGTGGTACATTAATTCAAACTCTGAATCTAAATTCAGTATACTTCAATATGTGGCATAAAATAAGTGTCACACCTGAAAAAATATCCTAACATAACTGCATAGATCCAAATGGTAGAGGTAAAAGGTAGGCTCTGCTTATTGAATCACAATGCTATGTTTAGATTCCATCTGTCAGCTGTGTAAAGAATTTTTGTTGAAATCCAGCAAGTACATCTCTATCTACCCTAATAACAATCACTTTTCTTTCGCAATAATTAGAAAGTTCTATCTTGTAGAGCTCTCATTTCTTCTGTCCAGTACTTTCTAATTCACCTTCTAATCTGGATCATGTAATGCCTCTAAAGCCACTTTTTGGTTAAAGGCTATCTATATATCTAAATAGAGATATATCATTATTTGTCAAAACCATGTAAATAAAAATTGACATCTATTGATTGACCTGTACTTCAACAATAAAAATGTTTCTATGAAATTCTTAGATGAGTTCTTCTGATTTAGTATTTGGATGTATATTAGAGTAAGAGGGAAATAGGGAAGGAGGGACAGAGAGAGATGGAAAAAGAGATCATTTAAGCTAAAGCAGAAGGAATATTTACAACATTAAAATGTAAAAGGGATAGAGTACAGGAGTAATAAAAATAGAAGCCATATCTGTCTCCTTCCTAAGTACTCCATTTAGAATCCTATCTTTGCATGGTTACCAGACCCAGCAGTTGAAACCAATCATAATGAATAGAGTATAATAATTGTGCAATATGCTTCAGATGGAACCGTTCAGAATAGCATGCTATCTGGAGTATTATGTATGAGAAGGAAGGAATGTGATGCAGCCAAGCTTTCTTTAGTCCTAGTTTCTAAATGGACATCATAAAGGAAAAAAAAATAGTAACACAATATCAAATGTAAGCTTACCTAACCATAGTCTAAAAAAAATGAAACCTGAGAAGCTTTTATCTTTTTACATGCAATTCCATTTCTTTCATGACAACTTGATTTTACAGGTAACTCAATGGTGGCTCTGATTGCTCTTGTGACTTTACATTTGGAAGAGGTAAAGTGGATTCTAAGTTCATAGAGTGAACACAATTCTAACAATTTCTGTATTTTCCTAACACGTCAATCTTATTTACCGAAAATCATTTATTTTTTAGCTTTAATAGATGAAAAAGACAAAGGAATAAGACTGGGGAATAGAGATCTGAGATGCATTGTAGTATATGATCTCTTCCAAATATACAAATGTCCACCTTACATGAAACAAAAGAAACTACTCTAATAATGAGTAAAGCTTTTATTTCAGAACTGGGACGAAGCTTAGTCAGCAGTACAGATAAGGAAATAGGTGCAGAAAATTTAACTTACATCACCTAATTGTAGGTCTTGGTGGTGGCAAGGCAGGCACTGCAATGCAAATCTTCTCACTCTGCGACCAAAGTTCTTTTCATGAACTTTATTACTTTCCCTTTCCCCTCAGTATGGTTGCAAATGGAGTAGTAGGCTCAACATATGAGTGTACTTATCTATTTATACATGGGACCACCAGCAGCTCCGTAAAAGACAGGCCATACTAGAAATAGGGACAGTAACAATGCAGTTTCCTCATTTGTGACAGAAACTGATAACCCGACTAAATAGCAGCTGTTACTGACCTGTACTTTATTAAATTGTGCTTTAAGAAAGCATCACTAACTTTCTTTCATTCCACTTTAGGTTTGGCAATATTCCAAGCTTTAAGTCTCTATAGCAATAATTCTCAACTCAGGCTATCCATCAGAATCATCTGAGGAACCCCCCAAAATATGGAAGACTTTTTGCACCCTACCTTATAGAAAAGTATCTCTAAGATTCTGAAACCTTAGCTCAATACATTTTCCGTCATTTTTGTTCTTTTCTTTTAAAAAAATTGCTCCAAGCCAGTGTTCTCAAGCTTTACAGTTATCACACTCTCCCAGAGGGGCATTACTGGGTCCTAGCCCCAGAGTTTCTGATTCAGTAGGTATGGGATAAGACCAGAGAATTTGCATCGCTAACAAATCCCCAGTAATGCTAATGATGATGGACAAGGGATCACACCTTGAGAAACCTGCTCTGAGCAGTTTATAAAGGTCCATCAAGTTCTTTCCTCCATGATGACCTATTCCCACCAAACACAAGATTCTTTCAGGTCTAAATCTTATCCCCAACTGTTTCCCATCTCATAAGTGTCTAACCTTCAGCAAATTTGCCTCTCAATAGCTTTTGTAAGCTTCTGGCAGATTTTACAGTCAAGACGCTGCCATTTGCTTTTAGCTCTTAAAGAACAATGCGTTTCCCCCTCTGAACATTTCAAATCCATTTGAACAGAATAATGTTCCACAATTATGTTTAAAGACATGTTATGTAACACAACTGTGGTCACAATACAATGTTTCTTGTCTATTCCATATAGACATGAAGGGGCACGTATGTGCTAACATTTTGATTCTTTACACAGTACAACTAATAGAATAAAAGCTCACCTGATATTCGTCCTTCCGAATTTATTAATTCGAGGTACCTGCTGGTAGTAAAAGGGGACTGTGGATCAAAGTCTGGAGAACACCAGGATAAACTTAATGAATCAGGAATATATGTGGATCACTGAAAATTTAGAATAAGGAGAGGAACCAACACTTAGTGAACACATGCTACATGCCAGGGCATTACATATTTTTAATACACAAGAATCTCTTTTAGAAGCAAATAGGATCAGCTCTTAATTTATAAACACCTAATTTACAATATATGAAAAGATTGAACCTCCTTTCTTTCCTTCACCTTTCCAGACCCAGGGAGGAACTGTGGAAAAATGTTGAAGTTTTCCAAAGATATTGAGGTACATTCATAAGGAAAAGAGAAGCTATGAAAAACAGGAAAAGATCATTCATTGTTTTCATTCAACAAATATGTATGCAACATGTATTATGTGCCAGGGACTGGAAATAGAGTAGAAATAAGAAAACATGTCTTTCCACATGTAGCCTCATTTTATGAGGAAGATAGGTGGTAATAAACAAATCATTAATTCAGATAGTACTAATATTACCAGGGAAAATAAAAACAAGATAAAGTGTTGGAGTGTGGCAGGGCAGTGAGATTTCTATTTGGGAAGTGTATTAGTCAGAGTTCTCTAGGGAAATAAAACCAACAGGGGCTATCTGTAAATATGAGATTTTATGAAAGCATCTCACTCAGCTATGGGGATGCATGAATTCCGTAGGGCTGGCCATGAGCTGGCAATAATGATGAAGGTCTTCAATGAATTCCCAAGAGAATTCTGGCTGAAGCAAAGAAGAAAGCTCTATTTTCTGACCGCTGAAACTGTCACCTCTTCCTTAAAAGTCTTCAATTTATTAGATTATATCCAACCGACCAGATCAAATCCAACTGATTGCATTAAACCAAACTCTTGGATTTTCTCATTGTGGAAGACACTCCCTTGGTCTACTATAGATGTAATCAGCCATAGTTACAATCAACTGACTGGTGTTTTAAGTCCATGAAATATATTTGCAGTAAAGGTTAGGTCAGTGCTTGCCTAGCCAGACAACTGGGCAGTACTATCACCTGACCACGTTCTCACATGAACTTCATCACAGTCCACCTTTTGTCAATTTGGCACACACATCACATTAAACCATACCTAATCTCTGAATAGAACACAATTATAGGCATTTTTTTTTTTGCCTAACAATATTCAACTGACCTGCATCCAACCGGAAATGCACTAAATCTCTCTAGGATAGTGTGCAGGTCCTTGGATAACATTCACTCTTAAACTTGATATCCTCTAACCTAAATCCTATAACATGAACAACTTATGCCATATAATAAAAGGATAAGATAGAGAAGAAATATTCATACCATTACAGTCCTTGTTTCTATAGCTGCTCATGGATGCTCACCTTCCATGTGGGAGACCTGGGTTTGATTCCTGGACCATGCACCCCTTAACCCCACTCCCCACCCCCCAAAAAAAACTATAGCTGATCATGGGATCATAATTCCATGTTCCCTTTACCCTCAGCAAGCACCTCAGCTGCCTATGGTTCATTGCCTGGTGGGGTGATCTAAACCTTCATTCCTGAAGTTGATGGGCCATTTGGTAGTCCTACATGGTCTGGGTTGTTGCAGTTTTCCATTTACATTAGTCACAGGGTGTGGTAGTACTAAGAGACAAACTAACCAATCTCCTATACTCCAGGAAAACTCTTCTTTACTTCCATTGTGCTGTTGCAGTTCTATTTCCCCTTGATAGTCAAGATCAATCACCCAGGCAGTACAATAATTCCCTTCCTTGCCTGATGATTCAGGTCTGTTTTGGTTTCCTAAAGCCGGACTCTGAAGAAAGGCCATCAGCATCTGGAACACCTCTGTCAGCCAGGAAGGCATGTCGCTGGCACGTGCTGGTCTTTGCTCACAGTTCATTGCTTTCTCTCTCTAAGCAACTATGGGTCCTCTCTTAGCTTCTCGGGGGCAAACTCTGGATTTCATCTCTTAACATTTCTAGGCTTTTTCCAGGTTCTGGGTGCTTCGGGTTCTGTGAGTCCTCGTTTAGCATCTCCCACGGCAATTCTGTCACCAAGCATCTGTGCTTTCTCCAAAATGTCTCCCTGGTAAAGGATTCCAGTAAGCAGATTAAGACCTACCTTAAATGGACACAGAAATAACCAAATCAAAAGTCCATCTGACAATAGGTCTGCCCCCACAAGATTGGATTAAAATAACATGGCTTTTATGGTGTACATAACAGTTTCGAACCAGCACGGGAGGTAAGAGAAAATCTCTAAGACGGTGATATTTTCAGCACAAATCAAATGAAGGATATAGAGTATTATAAGCAAAAAAAAAATCCCTGAGACATGGGACTTAGGTCAAAGACTGTCTTATCCAGCTTATACGTACCAGTCAAAATAAAATAACAATTGTTTCTCCCATTCTTGAATTCCATCAATTCTATCAAAATTGTGATTAAGAGCCATCTCTTTTTAAATTGCCATTACTTTGTATAATAAAGACAATCACATTTGTATGAATTAATTTAGATAGTTTCCTCCTAACCCTGAACTGGAACCGCCTACTGTCTTGCCTAATAAAACCAAGACCACAACCTCCAAGAATGGCCACTGGAATTACCAAGGATATGTCTAATAATCCCACCTTGAGATCTACAAAAAGCAATTTCCTCTTCCGAATCTCATAAATCACTACTCTGTCCTTGCTGGCCATCCCTTTTTCAGCCTGGCCCAGATATGTATTGTCTACTTGTTCCCCATTTCTCTGTACACCAAAGGCCAGACTAAAACATTTAAATAAGATATATCTAAAGGTTAAAGAATAATGAAGATAATCAAACAAAGATAATAACCTTCAATCAACCTTCAAAGCTAAGTAGAGAACTGACAAGCCCAAATTTATGGGGTCCCTTAATTTAAGATTTCCTACCTAAATAGCTGCTGGGAAACTCCTTGCCTAGTCCTAGCTTTGTCAGCTAGGAACGTGGTGGTGTTTACCCAGATACCTCTGAATTTAAACCTAAGAAAGAAGAAAGGGTGCCCTCATCCTTTCAAAGGGCCATCATTAAAACCCAGTTCCATGTCTCAGGACTTTTTCTATTCTAAGACGATAATTTGAGGAGTATCCGCTCCTTCAAGGTAGATTTTCCCACTCTCAGGAAGATAACCTTATTCTCTGTTTCAATAGAATAATACTTCTAATGGAATGGCAGCAGGTGCATCCAATATTTCTCTTAGGCTGTTGGTCTCAAACTGTGGACCAGTGACAAGTAGTATCAGCATCAGTTGGTGTTCTAGTTTGCTAGCTGCTGGAATGCAATATACCAGAAACAGAATGGCTTTTAAAAAGGGGAATTTAATGAGTTGCTAGTTTACAGTTCTAAGGCTGAGAAAATGTCCCAATTAAAACAAGTCTATAGAAATGTCCAATCAAAGGCATCCAAGGAAAGATATCTTGGTTGAGGAAGGCCTATGAAGTTCAGGGTTTCTCTCTCAAGTGAGAAGGCACATGGCGAACACAGTCAGGGCTTCTTTCTCAGCTGGAACGGCACATGGTGAACACAGCATCATCTGCTAGCTTTCCTCTCCTGGCTTCCGGTTTCATGAAGCTCCCCAGGAGGCATTTTCCTTCTTCATCTCCAAAGGTCGCTGTCTGGTGGACTCTCTGCTTCATGGTGCTGCAGCATTCTCTGCTGTCTCTGAATCTCTCTCTGAAATGTTTCCTCTTTTATAGGACTCCAGTAAACCAATCAAGACCCACCCAAATGGGTGGAGACATGTCATCACCTAATCCAGTTTAACAACCACTCTTGACTAAATCACATCATCCAGGGAGATGATTCAATCACAGTTTCAAACATACAGTATTGAACAAGGATTATTCTACCTTTATGAAATGGGATTTAGATTAAAACATGGCTTTTCTAGGGGGCATACATCCTTTCAAACTAGCACAGTTGGGAACTTGTTAGAAATGCAGATTATGCCCACCCCAGACTGCTGAATCAGAAACTCTGGTGGGGGGCGGTGCTGGGGTGGGGAGCAGCAATCTATATTTTATCAACCCTTCCAGGTGGTTCTTATGCAGAATAAAGTTTGGAACCAATGATCTAAGAAAATATATTTTTTGATGTTAGTATTTGGGGGAAAAATATTTTGGGATTTTTTTTTTTTTAATTTGCATATGGGCAGGAGGCACCAGGGATCGAACTCCAGACCTCCAGCATGGCAGGTCAGAGCTCTGCCTGCTGAGCCACAGCAGCTGCCCATATTTTGGGATTTTAACAGATTTGTTGAGGTCTCCCTGAAAGAAAAACATATTACTAAGAATGAAGTTGCCTGGGAACTTGGGGAGAATATCCCTTGAAGTGGGAGAAAGGCATACTGAAGAAATGGAGCTCTCATTGATTTCAAACATGCTGAGCATGTACCCTGTCACCAGGTGTTCTGGTGTAAGCTATGATCACCCTTTTCTGAAGAGGGGAAGAGGAATATTTAGATGTAGCCCAACTAGGTGACTTTCAGAAACACCCCCCGCCCAGGAAGTCCGCTATTTTTAATGCTCACAGGACCAACTCACAAATATGTCAAAAACATAAATGAATCTATAAATGATGTTAAGAAATAAATCTGGTTAGTGGGGAAAAAAAGTGGAGGAAGGAGATGGGGCTAGAGTGCTGCTTGAGTCAGAGAGATTCAGGTTTAATCCTGACAATCACTTCCTAGCTGGATGATCTCAGGCAAATTACTTAATCTAATCAGTTTTTTCTTATCTATAAAAGGGGATAATCATACCTACCTCAGAAAATTGTTGTAAGGATTAAAAGAGATAATGATAGTGTTGGCACCCAGTAGGAACTCAATTGTCCAAAGGCACCTGGCAGACCCAGTTTTCCCTCGAGCATAATGGAAGTAGTCCTGACTTTTTTTTAAGTGGAGGCTTCTTGCTATTGGGTTTTTGCTTTTCATTATCTGCTTTGTCTTGTTGCAATAGAAATGACCCCTTGAGAGTAGGTGGGAACTGTTTTCATATCAGTCCTGTTTTCTCTCATCCTTCTCCCCGACCTTTCCAGTTTTCTCCCTGCAGCGTCTGCGTGGGCCTGTGCCGCCTCAGCCGTGTTTATATACTCCGAAACACAGCCGCTCCGCTTGTGAGAATCAGTCTTAATTAAGTAATTTATCTAGGATAACTCAGCAAATCTGGGTTTTAAATAGAACAGTCCCATAGAGAACTTAATTTCAGTTTCCCATTTCACCTTACAAAGGTACCAAGGACCATTCAGGGTAGAAGAGGCTCAGCTCTCATTTTTCTTCACTCTGCCTGTTTTGGATTTGTGGGTTTTAAAAGTAAATACTTATTATACATAGATGAATTCTTCGTGCCAGCTATCTGTCAAGTGTAGCAAGTACTCAGCCAGTAACTGCATTAGGTTTTGGTTTAAAGCCACTCTAAATGATTTATTGTTTTTAAATTATTTACATGGCATTATTCCTTTCTTGTAAAATGCAAAAGTGCTGTCAGGAACAGCACAGCGGCAAGGTTATGAATGGTGCTACAAGTAAATCAAGGTAATTAGAGGCTTCAAGTTGCAAATACTGACAAGTTCTCCACCAGCCACCACTTCACTGAGGATAATAAAATTTGCATGATTTTCTGACATTATATTCACCACATATTTTCACCACAGGCTCACTGTAATTACTTAGGGCATGATCTCACGCTCAAGGCAAGCAGAACTCTCATTGAACCCAACCATGACTATTACAGATGCTTAGAAATGAAGAGGATGGAATTAAGGGAAGAGTTCCCTACATACCTTTAGGGATCTGTGATACATCAATTGAATCTTGACACTAAGAAAAAGGAAAATATTCTCAACTACTCCTAAACTACTGTCAGGTCAATTATAATGAGACTAAGATATCTCAAAGATAGGCCTTGGTTTTGTGACAATTGATTCCTGCAATTTGTTTTCTGGTTCTTTGATGTCAAAAAAATAAATAAATGGTGATTTTTAATCCCCAAAATGAAAGCACATTTAGGCATGGCTCTAGGCATAGCCATGGAAAGAAAAATTTCATGTTATTCTTCACAGATCAAAATGAATAAGGAATTGTGTGCACTGGTAGTTCAGTGGAAGAATGCTCTCCTTCCATGCAGGAGACCTGGGTTTGATTTTGGGACCGTGTACCTAAAAAGAAAAAGAAGGAATTAAGACTGAATATGCCAAAAGATTAGTGGGTACCTCTAATAGTACAGGGTGACTAAAGCATACCTGCAATCCACATCCAACCTCTCATTTTGTCAAGTTATTCCCTTGTGCTACTGCATTTCTGTTTCAATCCAGCTCATGAAGACCATGGGTTTGTGCAGCCCCAAGACCAAAGAACACATCAGGCATGGAGTTAGACATGAATTTTATTAGGACTTCTGAACAGGAGAATATTCTTTCCAATGGCAGCATTCAGGAAATGGAAGTCAGTACTCCTTGAAGGTGGGGGTGCAAGGAGGTAGCTTATCTCATTCCACAGGTTATGAGAAAAGAGTTTCACTAGGGTCCCATGACATAGAGGTTTGGAGATTTGTTATTAACGTTAGGGGAGAGAAGTTTCAATGTTTTACAAGATAAGGGGGTTTATGATACCATCTGTTCACTCTTTTCCTCCCTTTAACTTTAACTTCTGTCCAGGGCATGCAGGCGGCCACATGCAGTAACTTACTCTCTATATGGAGGGGAAGCCTGGGCCCTGGGTGTCCACCATTCAGCCCTCAGAGCAGACCACATTGATCATAGGACAGACATTGCATCCATATCCCACAACAACAATATAAGAGACAACAGAACACTAGGCGCCCCCCACATAGAGATAACAACTCTGCAAAGAGATACCACCTTGGCCCTGAAAGGGAATGAAACTATTTAGACAAGGAGTTTACTGATAATTGATCAATATTATGTGCATGCTCTTGCATATGATTTAAAACTTGTGAGATATTGTGCAAATGATCAGGAATATATACACAGCACTATACGTTAATTAAGGCACAGGTGACCCCTGGCAATACAGTGAGGATATCTAAGCTCATTTTATTTTGTATAGCTAATTTTCTAAGCTGTGTGGTTTCTTCGGTTAACAAGGATTTAGCTATTTTGGAATCGCTAAGTGCTTGGGCAGTATGATTGGCTAAAGCTACCACATGTTCTTCAGTAACTATTGCAGCTCCACTTGGTACAAAAATGGCTAAAGGATAATACCACCAGGGAGTATGTTTTATTCTGTATCTAGCTTTAACCATTTCCCAATTACTAAGCGTATGGAGTAAAGAGTCATCTAAGGTAGCAGGGACATAGGGCTGTCCCCACATATAGCATCCTTCCAGTTATAGGGTAAATAGAGCCAACCATCTTGCCTAAAGATCCATAGACATCCCTTAGGGGAAAGATTTGCCCCAAGTTGATTGGAAATATTCTTCCAGTGGAAAAGACTATTGTTTTGTAGTTTAACAGTAAAATTACCCAATTCTGGGGTAACCTCCCCACATCACAAATTCCATCAAGTCATTTCATATAGACAGCGGCAATATGGTCTAGTGTTACAGTTTCTGCCATCAGTCATCATAAATTATCACATACCACACACCCCAATACAGGTTAGAGCTTGTTCACTTGTTCCCGTACAAGGGAGGAGACGTAAGCACTCATCTTATTATAGGTCAGTGGTTGGACTTCAGTCTTAAATGAGAAGATTCTTCTCCGTATTTGTCAATGCACTGAATTCTGCCAGGCCAGCAGCGTATTCCACACAGTCCAGTTCACAGGGGTCCATTCCAAGGAAGGCTGGTATCGCCCAAAGATGGCAATCTATGCAAACCCAATATGGGTACGATTGCGGGCATGAGTTGCCACTTAAGCTTACTGTAGGAAGGTGTTTGGCTAGGGTCCTGTGGGTGAGAAGAAAGATGTTTCTGGGGGAACAATAAGGGCTAATTCCTGCCCATCTAATAGTATATACATCAGAATTCCATTAGTTAATAATAAGGTACCAGATAGACTAACATTATGGGGAGGTTTTAAATACCAAATATTCTCTTCTTTCAAATCCTGAGAGTCCCCTACAGTTACATCAATTGTTAATCTGGGTATAAGAAGGGTCCACATAGTCATCCATAATGTTCTCATGGGAATAGGAGGTCTCAGATTCTCGATAAAAAAATTTAACAGGCATTTTTTTGTATAGATGATGGTCAGGTTACAATATATTAGGTGACTCCTATTCTCCAAGGGGCTTAAGATTTCCAGCTAATGCAACTGCATAGGCCAGCACCATGTCCGAAGGACCTCATTCTCCCTTGTTTGTATGTTCTGGGGCATAGGCAACAACAAATTATTTTCATTCCCCTTTTTAGGCTAGGAAGTGGCTGGCCCTTTAATTTGTATTTTCAGTGCCTGCATCACTCCTTCCATTAGCATTTCAATAAGAATGGGTGCAGCTTCCCAAGGTGTCACATTTAAATAGACTAAGGTCTGATAGAGTCTCTTACTCCACTATTGAAAGGACCTTTTATCATCTTTCAATTGTTCCTTTAAGAGAGCATTCATTTACTCAATAAGGCTCATACCCATGGGATTATAAAGTAGATGAAATGTCCACATGCTGTCCTAATCCATAGCCCATGATGGGTTATACGCCCAGTGAAAGGGGTCCTCTGATCACTGTTTATTTTTGTAGGCACTCCATACCAGGCACACCCTTTCCAGACAGTCTATGATGGCTCTCAGGTTAGCTTTCTCCACTGGAAATATTAACAGAAGTCCTGTGTCATTGTCTACTGCAGTGAATGCATACTTTGCCCCTTCTGAGAGTGGAACGGGGCCAATGTAATAATCCATTTGCCACCGAGTCATTGGGATTTGTGACTGGTCAATGTATTCCTTCTGTTGCGATACCCTACATCGCTGATAGAGGGAACACAAAGGGTACTTTCTAGTGATGTCCACTAGCTGTTGATACGTGATTGACAGCTGGAATTCCTGGGGCAGATGCCACAGGGTTTAATACCCTCAATGTTCACTTTTCTGATGAAGCCATTCCACTGCTTCCCTCGGTTTCAGCTGTGCTGCTCCAAATCTATGTGAGTGCATCTGCTTCCACATACCAGGGTAACATGTTGGGAGTGTGCGCAGGGACATTATAGACCATTATAGACAGTTGTTACCTTTCATTGTTGGCAGACATCAAAGATGTCTTTCCACATTTCTTGTCCCTGGGGGAGCGGGGGGCAATCTATGACTGTCCATTGCTCCTGCTTCCAGGTTGCCATCCAGGTCATAAGGCCTTTTCATACAGCCCAGCTGTTGGTACAGAGAGAATGCCTCCTGGTTCATGTACTATTACCATCCATTCTACTCTTAGCTCAGCCCATTGACTGCTTTCCATAGCACCAGTCTTCTACCATATATTGTTAGCACTGGGTTTTACTGCCACAGCTGTCCCTGTAGGAGGCTGCACGCTAGTGGATTCTTCAACGTATCAAGCAGATTTGGGAATGGTACCCATGCCTCCTATTGTGGGTACTTCAATAACTATTTCAGGTACAGTGACTTTAACTGTTGAATCTTTAAAATAGGACATTGGTCCAAAACTCCCATGTATTTCTGAACTTAGAGGGCTGATATGGAAAATGCTGCACTATAGTAGGTAGGCTTTCCATTCAGTCAGTGTGCTCAGTTGGGCATTGCCAGAGCATGGCTTAGAAGCTGTGTCAGTTATCCACCCCTGAATAGGGATGGCCATTTTCAAGGTGATGGGGCAAATTTGTGTCAGTCCCTCCACCTGCAATAAGGCATTATATGCATCACACAATTGCTTTCCCAGGAGCTGTATCTCAGTTCTGCCCCTTCCAATAATTGTGAGCAAAAGCCAAGGGGCATTCATTTAGAATGGTGCCTCTGCCACAAAGCCCACCCAGAACCAATATGAGTGCTGGCTATATCCAATTCACAAGGCAGTTCTGGATCTATATGTCTCAGTGGTTGTGCCTGTGCTATTGCCCTTTTTCCCTTTCAGAAGCATCCTGTTGGGAAGTATTCCATCATTCCCAGGGATGCCCTTTCCTAACCAAAACATGAAAAGGTTTTAACACTTGGGCTAAGTAAAGAACAAAAAGTCTCCAATAACCCTAAGAAAGCCATTCATTGTTTTGTGATTTATGGCACAAGGAAACATTGCACCTTATCAATTATAGCAGAAGGTACAGTTTTTGTCTTACTCAACCACACAACACCCACAAATTTGACAGAACAGCCAGGGCTTTGCATTTTATCATAATGGACTGCCCATCCCCAGCTCTTAAGGTGAGATAGCAATGAACCTATAGCTCTTTAATTGTAAAAGAGGGTTACTGGCTAACATGACATCATCAGTATAATGAAATAGAGTTACACATTCAAGACTTTTCCACTTAGCCAAATCCTTTGCTATGAGACCATTGCAGATGGTTGGGCTATGTACACAATCTTGACCTGTAAAAGCCCATTGTTGGCCTCCCCAGGTGAAGGTGAATGCAGGCTGGCTTTTGATTTTTATAGGAAAATACTAAAGAAAGCATTAGCAGGATCCAATACAAAATTATATCGACACAATTGGTACTAATCTCTTTTAATAAACCAACGATGTTTGGGACAGCAGCAAACAAAGGTGGTGTTACTTTGTTTAACTCCTGATAATCTACAGTCATATGCCACATTCTATCAGAGTTTCATGCTGGCCATACAGAACTATTGAAAGGGCTGTGGGTGGGTGTTATTATCCCTGCCCAATCCAACTCTTTGATAATGGCTGAGATTTCTTGGTGTCCTCCCAGAAGTTTATATTGTTATGTAACCATGACCCTCTGAGGCAGGGGTATTTTACAGGGACTCATTTAGCTTGTTCTCAGTACTGCTCTAATCACTCTACTTTGGATATAGGATTCCCCTATAGTGGTCTGCAACATGGCATTCTGTAGAAGGTCAATTCCTAAAATATATTCCAGTTCCAATTTGCAAGGTTAAATTTGTCTCTGATTGTCTTTCCCTCATAGCTGTCTATGGCCAGCATGGGTTCATTAAATCAGGCTACATTTCCATAAATTATGGTACATTCAGCTCCCTTATCTACTAGTGCTAATCCTTGTATAAGTAGGGGACCAGAAGATGATTAATTTTACATGTGGTCTCCAATCCCCAGGGTTCCCAGCTGTTATTCACACCTGGGGAAATCAACCTCTCCCCTATGAAAGAGGAAAAGAGGTTTGCCAAGCCTCGTCCAGGAATGGCGAAGTCCTGGGCTGGAGCTCTGAATGGTGTTTTTTACCTGAATTCCTTTCTCCCTCGGGAGCTTGGGAACTCACTTTATTAAATCTTTGGTTCTTAAACTGTTTGCTCCATCATTTTACAAGGACTGCATTAGGTTGCCTATCTATATCATTTATCTCTGTGCCAGTGGCAATGAGATCTGCCCACATCTTCTTGCTATCCTGATTAGGACCTTCATGCTCACAGGGAACCTTTCCCATTGTCCTTACTCCCACCTCCTTTCTCTGCAGCCTCTCTGACTCTCTGAGGTCAGCTATAGCGTAAGCGGCAAGGGAGATGGGCTATCCTAATAGAAGATTTCTGATAGACAGGAGAGGCCCATAGAAATGGTTGGGGTATGGGGGGCAGTTTGCAATACCATGTCTTTCATTCTTGCAGTGAAAGCTTCAATGAAAGGACCTATGAAAGCTGTGGCATAAATGGCATGTTTCATTCCTAGCACTCTTAAAGAATCTTGTAGCTCCTCCATATCTTAACCATGGGGATATTGCATTGTATATTCACTTCATTAGGCCATGCAGCCTTGCACCAATCAATCAGCCATACCAATAAGGAGGCAGTTTTTGCTTCAGCTGTGATAGCATGTAAGCATTTTCATAGCAAAGGATGGCTTATAATAGATGACAATTTACCCATCTCTTCTCCAGAAAGTCCTGCCCCCTCTGCTCTATCCCATAACTGTAGAAGCCAATTGGGCAGGTACTTCCTAGTTTTTTTCTAAATCACCCAATTCAGTAGTAGTATAATATCTCATAGTAACATGTAATTTCTGTTCAGGAGGTTGGTCTTGCTGACCCCTGAGGGGTTGATCTTGTAATGCCTTCCATTTCTATTGTATTATAGGATGCACCAGTTGGGGCTCTTCATCCTCCCCTTCCTTTTCTGAGGAGGAGTGTACGGGGTTCCATGCTTTGGGGTCCCATCCCAGAGTACTTAAAATCCTCCAGACTCAAGCATGAAGCAACTTATGGCCCTGGTTCAGCCATATCTAACTGAGACTAACAGAATCTCTAACTGACCGTCCACTTGGCACAGGTGATCAGTCAGAGAATCTTTCATTTCCTCCTGGGCAAGGTGTGCATCTCTGTCAACTTTTAATTTTCCTCTAGATGGTGAACTGTTGCTTTTGCTACTTGTTCTGTTTCTGTGGCCATATGTACGGCTCCTACAAGGAGCAAGGCCATGTCGGCCGCTACTTGGCATTCTTTTTTCTTTTTGCTAAGATTTAGTTGTCCTGCAATCTGTTGCAAAACAGTAATACTACTGAAGTTTTTAGGTCATCCCCATATTCTCACAGCAGTCTCCATCCATCTAGGAGGGAAGACATCCTTACCAATTGTTCCAACCCAGCTCTTGAAAAGCAGGGATTGGTGCGGCCCCAAGACCAAAGAACACATTAGGCATGAAGTTAGATATGAATTTTAGTAGGACTTATGAATAGGAGAAGATTCTTCTTGATGGAAGTCATTTAAGAAATGGATTCCAGTGCCTCACGAAGGTGAGGTTGCAAGGGGGCAGCTTACAAGGGTTTAGGAAAAGGACATTCCATAGGTTATGAGAAAAGAGTTCAGCAGAGTCTCGTGACACAGAGGTTTGGAGTTTTGTTATCAACATATCAGAGGAGAGGAGTTTCAAAGCTTTACAAGATAAGTGGTTTATGATACCGCCTGAATATTATTTTCCTGATTCAGAAAGTCCATCAACCTTTAACTTCTGTTTGGGTCATGCAGACACTACATGAAGTAACTTATTCTCTATATGGAGAGGGAGCCCAGGCCCTGGCTCTCCATAATCTCTCATGATCACCAACAGACTAATTCTTACATTGTCCACATTCAGACTCAGTGAATCAAAGTCATTTCTGACATTTGCTCTTCTTTTCTAAACCTTAGAGTATCCCCATAGCTGTCTCGATATAAAAGGGAAAATTTGGGTCTTGAACTACACAATAAATTACAGAGTTTCAAGGATGAGCATACTATATAAACTAAAATCATATCCCTCCTTCTGACACTGAATTTGAAGACACCGAATTTGAGTTAGAATGCCAACCTTGCCTCTTACTACCTTGTGATACTGAGAAATTTATATAATCCTTCAATCTCAGTTTCTTACTCCTACTCAGGCAGTTGTTATAAGGATTAAAGAGATAAGGTGAAAAGACTTGCCACAGTGACTGGCATATAAGAAGTACTGATTAATTATGAATGAAAAGAGAGAAGAAATTACATGTAAAGTCTTATCCTGCTTTGTAAGTCTTTCAGTAAGCCCATCTAGAATTGACAGCCTTACTATGGAAAGGTAGTGTCTAAGTTGAGAGAGAATGAGACAGCAGGTGAAAGAGTCACATTTTCTAGAATTTATTAACTCTGTCAGACCTGAAAAAGAAGGGTTTGAGTGGTGAATGATCTCTCCTACCCACATCCCACCATGGAAAGCAGCTGGTAGCATAGCAATAAAAGTAACGAAGGTGGAGCAATCAGATTTTAGGCATTAGAAGTTATTGCTCCAAAATTATAGTACTCCTAAAACCAGAGGTATCTCTGGATAAATCCTTCAGAAAATGCCATTCTTGAAAGCTTCCCAGGTCTTAGGCTGGCTCTGGTCAATGTCACAACTATAGTATTACTGGATCTGTCTCCAACAGAAATGTTACATTGTGGATTTATCTATCTTTGTATGGGGGTCCCTTTTGTAATGGTAAAGTATATGAACTTGTAGTAACATATATGCAATCTTTAGAAAAGTGGAATAAAGTCCTTTGCAAATAGTTTGTGTTAATTACCCTAGAAGATTACATCAAACTCTGCGGTAGGTTTACTCATCTTTAATTATATCCATTTTTAGACCAGTAGTAACTTACGAGATTTCTGGAATGTGTTTAGTAATACACCGAGCAGACTGACTCAGAGTCTTAGAAGAAGGATATTGTGTGTCCAATTGCTGTGACTATCATTTGTCACACTTTATCATGAATAGGGAATATATCAAAAGTGCAAAATACTTTCATAATGGCAAGTATGAATCTTATTATGTAGAAATGACATATTCTATATTGAATCATATCAGTGGTCAAAATTTCTGCTAAGAATATGCATGCCATTTTTCTTCATGTGCCCTTTCCTTTGCCCCCTACTATATTTTGAAGACAGAACAGACCATCTTTTGTAGAATTCAGGAGTCTGCTCATTTGGTGGGCTGTTGATAACAGTAGTGTTCTCATTTCTCGCACTCAAGCTACATGAAAAATTAGTCTTATCAACTCTTAGAGAAAGAGCATAAGCTTTCAGAATGAGTGCTTCACTATTGAATATGTAGTTTATGATTGAAATAGTTAAGCACATCTTAAGTTCAGTATTTACAGGGGCTAAAACTATGCTTTTCCAATTTAGTAAGATTTTGACCAGATGATTTAAGTTGCTATTAATGTAGCAGTCAGTCAAGCAACATGGTTACAACTAGTGAGCAAGTTTTCTGCATTTTTAAAAGCTTAGATTTGGATAGTGCCTTAGAAACAATTTAATCTAACCTAAATGATATGTCTATATCACTGCTTTGGCTTTTTTTTTCCATATTTGTGTTAATAGTTAAATTTTTCTTTTTTTTTTCTCTTTTCATTTGGAAGAATTCACCATAAGGGAGAATAAAAGAATCTTAGAAAAGAAAGACACTTCTACACCAGCAGCATAACTGGAGTGATACTAGGAAATGTGATCCATTTTGGAAGAGCCAAGTTGTAGACAAGATTTAAATCTAGTAGGAGAGTTTTAAAGGTTTTTGGTTAGCACCATATTGTAATAATCTCATGGACTCCTTCTAAGCCAGAGTAGAATAGTATTAAATGAACTTTGAGAGTTGGCCTACAATTGCAAAGAAGTAAAGAAATGTTTATTTTTTTCATTCATTCAATTAACTGCACTGATTAAACTAACCAGGTCCGATTGGCACTTGCCTCTCCTAAGCATCTATAACTGCTAAATGAATAATTTCTGAGAGTTCCATGTTTAAAAGTTTTAAGGACTGTGTGTTCCTAAGAGAAGATTTTCTCTTATTCCTTTCTCTCCACTAGGACCATTTTAAAAGAGTTGCCAAAATCTGTGGAGCTTTTAGGGAAGAAGAACAGAAGATTCCCCATGACAGTATTTACAATATGAATGGGGTTCAGACTTAAATGCAGCCAATTTGGAAACTGGGCTGAAGGGAAAGTAGCAGAAAATCCAGCTCACATTGGTGGGAAATTTTAGAATACTTAAAGTGTTCGAAGGTATCAAAGGTCTTGGCCAGGCTCTTCCAGTTAATTCAGGACAGAGCAAAGTTCAGGACACAGACTCCCATCCACTAGTCTCAGCATTTCACAATACAGAGCGACACACCCACATGGCTCCCAAGTTTGGAGAACTTATCCTACAGAAAAGAGACAAGACAAAAGTGCATGAAACAACTATAGGAAGAGTAAGT
>PVIY010013867.1:0-57998 GCA_004026745.1 Myrmecophaga tridactyla | reverse complement strand
ATGTTGCTGTGGGGATGTTCTGTAGCTAGGAATAGCATCTACAATCAGTTGACTTTAAGTAAAGGAGAGTATCCTTGACAATATGTGTAGACTTCATCCAATCAACTGGAAGCCTCAAGAGCAACAACTGAGGGTTCCAGAGGAAAGAAATTCTACCTCAAGCTACATCTTCTGTTTATCTCTAGGTTTCCAGCCTGCTGGTCTCCCCTATGGATTTCGGACTCAAGATTCAATATTATTCTTACTAGAATTTCCCTGCCTTATGGAATTTGGACTTTCCAGCCCCTCACAAGCAAAATCCTCAAAATAAATATTCTTTCTGTGTTTGTGTATATGTGTATAAGCATATATCCTGTAGGTTCTGTTTCTCTGGAGAACACTGATTCATACAGCGGTGGATTGCAAAATATGGCTGTAAATTCTTTTCATCCTTGTGTGCAAATTCCTCCCATTCAGAGGTGGAGGCTATTTCCCCACTCGCCTGAATCTGGACTGTCAGATAACTTTTTTTTTTAATTGAAGTTTATAAGAAGCTAGATCAGGAGGAGCTATGCCACTGGAACAAATCTGTTGACTTGCTTTGACCCACATAATGAGGCGGGAGTGAGTGTTTTTCAAATTCTGGAGCCTGCAGAAGCCTTTGCCTTTCCCCTCTGCCTTAAGACCACCAGTGAGAAAGCCAGTCTAGCCTACGAGAGAGGATGAGAGGCCATTGGTTGGAGAATCGTGGTGCCCTAGGGGATGGCCAGCACTCACTCCCTGGCACTTGAGTGAGGACATCATGAGCCTTCAGCCCCACTTCCCCTCCAGCTCTATACAGTCACATGAGCGAGTCCAGGCAACACCGGAGAGGAACTGACCAGCCAAACTGCAGAATCAGGCATATGCTAAATCATCTTTGCTTTAAGACACAAAGTTTTGTGTCTTAAAAAAGCTTTGGAAGCATTTATGCCTCAGCTAGACAGATTACTAAGTTAAATGATGTGTTAATAACTCTGCAAATTTGTAAGAAGGTTTCATGCTGATTTTTGGAGAGTTCATCTTTTGTATTTAACCAATGAAGAAACCACATACAAGGAATCACTGTTTCAGGCCAGAAAATATGCATATGGAAATTATATCCATGAAACAAAAGGGCAAATAGCATCTTAAGTACCCTGTGTAACTACAAAAGACAATTTATATGTATGAAATCTTCGCTTCTGGAAAAAGGAATGCCATTGGTTTAGTCAAGATGTTCTCGTGTAGATGGTATAATTGTGTAGTTGGTCTGATTTAAATTATTCTGGGATCTCAGCAGTTGCTAACATTTACTGTAAAGGTTGGTGGGAGTGGGGGCTCTGTGGGCTGGGCAGGGGCTGCTGTGCTGCTTGTGAGCTGAAGGAGTTCAGAAAGTAGCAATAATAGGAAAAGAGAGGAAAAGCCAAGAATACAGATGCACTATATGCCTTTCCTTAGATCTGTAATGTCCAAGGGCCAGAGGTGCCAAATTTACTTCTAATGATAGGGAAGAAATCCTGTCCTAACAGCAGCAAAAATTTGAGTTTGATTACAAAATGGAAAAAGAAAGGTGGTGGATTTACACAGGATCATTGATGAAAAGGAATCATTCCTGTATAGTATTTGGTACAAGGCTGGTTCTTTGAACAAGTGAGGAATTATGTCAAAATTATGCGAATTACCAACTCACGGGTTAAATCTAACTTTGGCTGTATTTTGTTTAGCCTGTCTATGTAGGAAATTAGTGTTTTTAAAAAATTGACCTGACATTTAAAAATCCAAGCGATTTCACACGCACAAAAAAACATATTTACAGTGTTTCTTGAAAACTGGAGGATCAGGCTACAGGTCTGGCATGCGGGATGCCACCCACTTTAGATAAATCTCACATTCTCCAGATAGCTTCACTCAGTGCCTTATCAGTTCATCTGCTGTAGGATGTGACAGTCTCGTGGTCTTGTTTCAAAGGGGGAAGAGCCCTGCTAATCTGGAATTTGACTGTTTAAATTAATCTGGAATTTAATTGCATTCCCAAAGGTGAAAAATGATTGGGAAAAGTGATCTACCTATGCAATATCTATTTTTAGTCATTTTCATTACCAAAAATGCCCCCCTTTGGTTCAGTGGTAGAATGCTCACCTTCTATGTGGGAGAGCCAGGTTCAATTCCCGGACCATGCACCCCCCAAAAAAAAACAAATGCCCTACTTCAGGTATTTAGATAAAATCTTTTGCATGTGTTAGGGAGTGTTTCACAAAAGAGAAAGAGATGGTCCCCAGTCTGAAGAGAGAAAGGGAGCAAAGTTTGTGTTTATTGAGTGTGAAAGAAGACCTGTGTTATACTTTTGGTATTTCCCAGGAAAAAAAAGAGCTGTCTCCGGAGTCTGGGCAAAGAGGCCTTAGACAGGCCCCCCCCAAAAGAGCGGCAAAGACCTACAGACATGAAGGGACCTGCTGAGAGGGATGTTGTGTACCTCAGAGGCAACTTGTGGGGATGTTAATTAAGGACAAGGTACTCCACTCACCATTTCTTCTCCCAACGCCTTGACTTGTCAGAAGATCTGGGAAATTTGAAAGAACCCTATTAAAAGGGCAGGGAATCCGAAGAGGGCAGAAACATTCAGTTTTCTGCAATCTCAGAGAGAGTTTAGTCAGAAATTAAGTTACTATAGAAAATGGAGATTTTTTTTTTTACATGCTTGGAATTGTGGACTCAGATTCATGCTCATTAGAGTGTCAATGAATGCACTTATTTTAGGAAACTAAAAATATATCCCAATGGATATAGTTTGTATTTTCAAAACACTATTTCATATTTTCCCTCTGACACTACCTTTTTAAAATGTGATTCTGCACTTGATTGTTGCAAGGAGTTTTAGAATCATGATTCAGCCTAGGCACAGGTAGTGGCTTTTGAAATTACCACTATTTCATCATCTTCCAGAGAGGTTTTCTTCAAGAATTGGCAACAAACAGGACCTCTGAGGACTGGTGTTCGACCCAGCAGACCCTCTGTGTTGTACGGACGTAGTTCCCCCTGGGAAATACTTCCTTGGGTTCTAGGTCTTTGTTTCAGGACATTAAGACAAAGTGTTGTTTATTCTAAAACTCTTTGTAACAGTCAAGTGCAGAATCACATTTTAAAGTGTAGTGTTAAAGGGAAAATATGAAATAGTGTTTTGAAAATACAAACTAACTATATCTATTGGGATAGATGTTTAGTTTCCTAAAATAAGTGCATTCATTGACACTCTAATGAGCATGAATCTGAGTCCACAATGCCAGGCGTGTAAAAAAAAAACCTTAGATGAGAGTACAAATGGAATTTTATAATATGATAAACTGTTCTCATTCATTCATTCATTAGAAAATACATATTGAATGGCTATCGTGCTCAGGATACTAAAAAAACTCAATAGCTGACCTCTGAGAGCTGTCTTCTGGGGAGGTAATCACAGGGCAACAAAGGAGGAGGCCAATAAGTGGAGCTAGAAAGTCAGACTGAAAGGGGACCAAGGAGACTCCAGGACAAAGTGATATTCAAGCTGTGTTTTGAAGTAAGGAGTAGAAATATTCAAGAGAAGAAAGAAATTATGATAAAATGATATTCCTTGTATGCCATGTTAGAAAATTTGGGCTTTCTTCAGGACTGGGTCTGATTCTCATGTGGCACCATTAAAGGATGCTAAGCAAGGAAGAGACTTGATCTTATTTCCCTTTTAGGAAAAGCTCACTTTGGTGAAAGTAGGGAAAATTAATTAGGAGCATGGGAAAGTTGTGCAAAGGTATATCTGTTAGGAGGCAGTTAAAACAACTTAAGTGAATTGTTATGAAAGTCAGAGCTCAGGCACTAGATGTAGCAACGTATAAAGAATAGAATAGACTCAAACGATATTAAGAAGGAAGAGAATTCATGCTTTGAGAGCTTATTGCATGTGGGAGGTGAAGAAAAGGAAAGAGTCAAGGATGAATTCAGTTTTTCTGATTCAACTGGTTGGTAGACTGGGTCATTCACAACATTAGTGAGTAGGAGGAAGGAATAAGTATGAGGAGACTGATGACAAATGTATATTTGGGCTTGACTATACAGGGCCAATGGGACATTGGAGATTCCAGCTAGTATTTGTATATACGGGTCTGGAGAACAGAGGAAATAGCTGAGTTGGAAATAAATATTTTGGAGTCTTTGGCACATAGATGACTAAAGCCTTGAGGATGTATGGGACCATCCAGGGGTGTTTGTGAAGGGAAAATAGAAAATTAATCATTTTGGATATATGAGGAACACTGACTTTTTTTTCATCAATGATTTTTTTAATTGTGATATAATCATCTACAGTGTACAATCAGTGGATCACAGTGTCACCATAAAGCTCTGCATTCATCATTACCATTGATTTTTGAACTTTTTCATTACTCCAAAAACAATAAAAATAAGAACAAAATAACAATAAAAGTAAAACACCCAAAACATCCCATAACCCCAATAGCCCCCTATTGTTTATTTTTTGGTCTATATTTTTCCTTACTCATCTGTCCCTACACTGGGTAAAGGGAGTGTCAGTAACAAGATTTTCACATTCAAACATTCACACCTTAAAAGCTCTATAATTATTCAATCATCTTCAAGAATCAAGGCTATTGGATTACAGTTCAACAGTTTCAGGTATTTCCCTGTAGCTACTCCAATACATCAAAAACTGAAAAAGGATATCTATGTACTGCACAAGAATAACCTCCAGAAAGATCTCTAGATTCTATTTGAAATGTCTCAGCTACTGAATGCTGAGACCAGCTCAGCACGAGGGGTCGAGGAAGGCACCACAAATCTGAAAAATAAAGACACTCACACAGAAGAGTCTTTTAAGATGAGAGCAGGGGACTCATGTCTCAAAGGACAAGAGCCTTGGCCCCAAGTTCCTTATCGTATTTATTGAGAAGCTTTAAAACAGAATGTATCTTTCAACGTTGTTAGTTAATTGTTTTTTGCCTGAACTGCCACATCAACATTAATCTCAGCCATGCCCTACACAATTCAGAATGTTTCCTTCTGCAAACAATCATGTGCTCCCCAGGAGAGTGTTCTGCCCTGGCAGGACCTGGTGTTCCGAGGTCCACACTTTTACCTGCATTATGGAAACATTTTGACTTTCGGCTATTTTCCCACAACTGAAACTTTATTTTGTTTCATTGCTCTTCCTCCTTTTGGTTAAGAAAGCTTTCTCATTCCCATGTTGCCAGGGCCAGGTTCATCCCTGGGAGTCATGTCCTACCTGACCAGGGAGATTTACATCTCTGGGAGTCAGGTTACATGTAGGGGGTTGGGGAGTGAGCTCACCTACAAAGTTGGCTTAGAGAGAGAGGTTATATCTGAGCAACAAAAGAGGTTCTCTGGGGATAACTATTAAGCGTAATCATGAATAGGCTTAGTTTCCCCTTTGCAGGAATAAGATTCATAAGTGCAATGCCCAAGATCGAGTGTCTATACCATCACATTGGTAGTCTCCAGTGCTTGCGTGAGTATTAGATATTCCCCAGATGGGGAAATTCATATTTTCCTCCTTTTGCCCTAGCACCTCAAGTGGACTTTGCAAATACTTTTTGACATTCTGTGCAGAAGATCTCACTCCCTATTCATGGTTCCATGTAATTATGATTTTCAAATAAGCTGGCCATATAAGTTAAATTAGATAGTGTGCTGCTGAAAATATAAATTTTGCACCAAATAGGCATCTTTTCTTTTGGTCTCAGACAGAAGTTGAAGTTTTAAAATGCAGTCAATAGGGTGGGCCATGGTGCCTTAGCAGGCAGTATTCTCTCTTGCCATGCCGGAGATCCAGGTTCAATTCCCAGTGCCTGCCCATGCAAAAAAAAAAAAAAAGGAAAGAAAAAAGAAACGAAGTCAATATCATCCTTTACCCCTTAGTTTGGTTTACTTTGGTCATACCCAGATCAGCTTCATAATAACTCTAATTGAAGTCATCTCTTTTTCAATATTTTAAAGAGAAGTTGTGTGGGGTCATGCTGACCTTCATAACTACAGAACTCTAGCTCTGTCTCGGGTATTTCACAAATACCCACAGTTCCATGTAATGACCAGGTTATACACAAGGAGCACAGCATCTCAGAATGTAGAAACAACAGTTAAATTCTGGAATAGATGTGATTACTGTAAGAGTTCAAACCTAAGAAACTTTACAATAGGTCTTCACCTGATCATCACCTATGCTCTTCAGTTCAATTCTCAGAGTTTGCACATTATAGTTTGTCTATATTAGTGAAGCATTAAAATTTTGTCTTTTCATTTCTGGCTTAGTTCATTCAACTTACTTTCCTCAAAGTTCATTCACCTAGTCACATGCCTTCATTGTTTCTTGAAGCCACTCAGTAATTCACAATATGTATACATTACAGTTTTCCATTCCAGTCTTCAGTTGATGTACCCTTAGGTCACCACCATCCATTGCAATTCATGAACACTGTCATCGTAAACACCAGTGTATAAAAGTCCATTCTTGTCCCAATCTTAGTTCCTCCAAGTATACACTTGTTCTAGTTTGCTGAAGTTGTCAGAATTGCAATATACCAGAAACGAATGGCTTTTTAAAAGGGAGTATATTAAGTTGCATGTTTACAGTTCTAAGTTCATGAAAATATCCAAATTAAGGCATCCAGAGAAAGATGCCTTAACTCCAAAAAAGGGTTGATGAAGTTCAGGGTTTCCCTCTCAGCTGGGAATGTCTGCTAGCTTTCTCTCTTCATTTCATAAGGTTTCCCCTGGGGCATTATCCTTCTGCTCCAAAGGTCTCTAGCTGTGTAGGTTCTGTTGGTTCTGAGCTTTTTCCAAATTGGTTCACTCTTAAAGGGCTCCACTAGCTACCCCACCTTGAATGGGTAGAGACACATCTCCATGGAAACGGTCTAACAAAAAATTGCCACTCATTATTGAGTGGGTCATATCTCCATGGAAACAGTCAGAAAGATCCCACCCAGCAATATTGAATGAGGATTAAAGGACATGGCTTTTCTGGGGTACAGAAAGCTTCAAACTGGTGTTACACCTTACTAAGGCACTGCAGGATCATATGGCAACCCCACCCCAACATCCTGGGGAGCCACCACACTGCCCTCCAGAAATGGTGTACCACTCTACTTCCTTACCAACAAGTGAATAGGTACAGCACTCCTTCCATATATTTTCCAGCACTTTGATGTCTCTGTTCATTTTTAAACAATTTTATTCATAAATCATATAATCCAACCTAAGTAAAAAAATCAGTGGTTCCAAGTATAATCAAATGGCCATGGCTATCACTACCACAATCTACATGAGGACATTTCCATTTCTTCCACAAAGAATCCCATACCCCTTCCCCATATCTTCCCTATTGTCATTTAGCTTTGGCTTATTGCCTCTGTTACATTCAAAAGAAGCATATTATAATGTTACTGTTAATTGTAGACCCTAGTAAGCAATGATTGCATTTTGTCCCATATACCATGAAATTTTCACCACCTTGAAATGTTGACATTCATTTATTCTCCCTCTTATATTTGTACATCACTCATCATTGTTTAGTCGAGCATTGCTAAGTTTATACCAACCTAATCTTTATCCTCTATCTTTCCTTCTGGTGTCATACATGCCCCCAGCCCTCCTCCCCCAAATGTACTCATACTCAGCTTCATTCAATTTATTTACAATATTGTGCTACCATCAGATAGTATTGTGCTAACCCTTTCTGGTCTTTATAATCAGTCTTGCTGGACATTCTGTACTCTTTCAGTATCAAATGCCCAATTTCAACCTTCTTTCTATCTCCTGATAACCTGTGTTCTCAACTTTAACTCTCAAAGTTCACTCATTAATGTTAGTTCTACTCTGAACTAATATTAATAAGACCATTCAGTATTCATCCTTTTGTTTTGGCTAATTTCACACAGCATAATGTTCTCAAGCTTCATCCACATTATTACATGTTTCATGGTTTTATTCTGTTTTACAGCTGTGTAATATTCTATCATATGTGTATATCACAGTTTGTTTAGCCACTCATCCGTTGATGGACATTTGGGCTGTTTCCATATCTTGGCAATTGTGAATAATGCTACTATAAACATCAGTGTGCAAAGGTCCTTTTTTATCCTTGCCTTCAGGAACACTGACTTATAAAGGACGGTCATTTGAAGAAAAGTGTACAAAACAGTTTTCTGAAAAGTCATAACCAGAAGAGTAAGAAAAAGCTAAGAGAAGCTGGAATCTGGGAGCAAGAGAAAGAGGGAGTTTTGAGAGAGAAAGAGAATAAACAGTGTACAGGGCAGCTAAGAATTTATATAAGTAAATATGATCAAGTTTTAATAAGGAGATTATTGGTGGTAGCAGCAGCAGTAGTTTCAGAAAAGAGGGAAGAAACCAGTTTGGGATGGACTGATGCATGAATAGGAGGTAAGAAAATGGATATTGCAAGTGTAAACAATTCTTTGGAGAAAATTGGCTGTGAAGAAAGGAGAAAGGGATCAGTAGTAAAGGAGGAGGAAAGTAGAGATAACATCTGTTGTTTTATTTGTTTTTAAACACGGGAGACTCTTGAACATATCTATATCCTGAAGGGAATGGATCAGATTGCAGCAAGTGGCATTGAAGATGTGGTAGAGGGAGGTTGCAATGGATGAAACAAGACTCCAAGGGGCTGGCAGAAATGGGATCAAGAAAAAACACAGGAAGAGGTATTTGCCATGGCTCAGAAGAGATAGAAGTGAAGGAGCTAAGGTGTATCAATCAGTATTAGGTTAGTCTGTTTGTGACGAAAGGCCAAAAATAATCATGGCTTAACCAAATAAAAATTTATTTCTCCTTCCCATTGTCTCGAGTTGAGAGTGCAGTGTTGTCATGTGTGCTATTTGGACATTTTGCTGTTCTACTAGAGACTGGAGGAAGTTAAGGAAACTGGAGGCACTGGTAAGAGGGTGGATAAAATAATTATGAATATCTAGTGGAGAAGGACATGAGAGATGCTGAAGATAGTTTTGGGTACAATGGAGGTTAAAAAAAGACTGGAGGTCTTGAAAAGATTGACGAGTAGGAGCAATGGGAATAAAGAGGTACATAAAATTTGAATGATAGGATGTAGGCATCAGAAAGCAAGCTTCGATAGTCAGTGATTGAGTCTTGACTGATGACGTGTATGCAAGTAAAGGGTTTTGTGATGGGGCAAAGAGCAGGAGAGAGATGCATCACAACAGTAAAAGAGGTAGTTTGTGGAGAATGAATGAGAAATGTTTGAATGAAGCACAGGAGTAGAGTTACAGAATCATGATTTTACATCAAGATCCTGTGGAAGTTGGGATGTAAGAGAATGAACACTCTTATTACAAGAAAAGTGATGTTTTTAGGAGATGGTGCCAGATTTCTGTTAGGGCAGAATGCAGAAAGTAGTCTCTAATAAATTCATCGGTATGGCATGGAGATACTAAGCTTGTACAAATTCTGGTTTTGGATTTAACCTCATTTTGTTAGGTTAAGGTTTAAATAAGGTTTAACCTCACTTTGTTAAGGTTTAAATAATTTTTATTTAAATTAAAATAAAAGTTATTTAAAAATAACTTTTTAATATTTTCATGTATTTAAAAATAATACTATATCACTAGAAAGCATGCACATTTGTAGCTGAATACAGTTCATCTTTAGCTGGATCTACTTTTAAACCAATCAAAATGTTTGATATTGGTATACGTATAATTTAGTCCTGGATTTCCATGACAAAAAGGATGGTAAAATTCCCAAAATTGTTTGAATGTATTTATAAAAACCTTATGTATTCAATTCTTGTTTTTGGCATCCCACTCTCCCAATCTAATAGGTGAAACAAGTAAAACTTTTCATATTCAATCAAATATAAGATGCCGATTTTAAAATGTACCATTATTTTATGAACCACAAAGAAAGGAAGAAAAAACCCATTGCTAATCCTATTTATACCATATTGTCAATTGTTTGATGAATCCTGGTTGTTAAAATGTTAAAAAAGGTAAAATATGGAAATACAGAAGAAAATTTAAATATGTAAAAGGCGACACAATAGATCACTATATTTGTCAAATACATTTCACCTAATTCAGACTTCATCTCTTTCATCAAGGAACTTTTCTTGTACACTTATTGCTCAACTACTCATTGGAAAATAATAGTGCACACGGATATTTTTAATTCACAAGGGACCATGCCCATGGCTTCTTGGTGTGTTTGGGACATTACTTAACATTTTGTCATCATCTTCAAGAAAAAATCTGTCTCAGTAGTGAGCAGCTCTTTGACACTTGGCAGCTCTTAAGTCAAAAGAATGAGGAAGGCTTTGTATGGATCATATGTGGATTTATGGTAGACAGATATAAATGAGAAATTATTTCCAAAAGTTACATTTCTTAATCAAACCATCATTGACCAAAATTGTGCTGATATCTTATGATCTCCAAGTAATTTTTACTTTTTATTTTTTTGGCTTCATATGCTTTGGCCTATTGAGAGCCAGTATAATTCCCTGATACTTAGCAGTATCTTTATGTGAAGAGATTATAGTATATTATTTTATATTTCTCTCATAATAGCCCCACTGGACTTAAGATTTCAAGGCTAAATAGAGGAGCTGGCTTGTTTAGATATTTTTGTTTCAACCCAATTATTTCAAATGGATGAAAAATTAATTATAAAAATGAAGCACAGATTATGCCAAAGACATTTTTAAATGGCCTATGAAAATAATTACCAAAGAGATTAGAGTTTTATTTAATGATTAAAAACTGAAACAAAAAAAATCTTCAAATTTATTTAGTTTTTTAAATCAATTTTGGGATATGATTTCAAATGCTTCTGAGGTAAATTGCTGATTAATCCTGTTTTTGATAATTCCTGTCAAAGCATCTGAAATTAAATTTAAAGAGAAATTAAAGTACCCTGTAGAACAAAAAATTTAGTTTTTAGCCCTACCAAACCTATCCACTTCCGCAACTAACAAAAAGAGTAGTTATGAAATTACCCGGTACATTACTGAAATGAAATATCACAAAAACCACTCTGCTTAATTTTTTTAAAATTTCTATTTGTTGACAGAAGGACTTTGCTTATATCATCATGTTCTGTACTCAGTTTTAAGTTTCAAACTGTGTACATTTTATCATAGGCATATTTGGATTATTAATAAAATTATATAATAATTTATGGGAAAAGATATACATTTTCACAGTGGATGCTGTTTAGTTGTGATTTTAACCATGGAATAATTGTATGGCAGAGTAAGGACAGTTATAAGTACTTTAACATTATTCTCATTGAGACATGCAGCCTAATGTCCCTTTCCTCTGATCTGGGTGGGTGATCTGTCTGCTGTAACCAACAGACATAGCATAAGTGATCCTGTGGCAATTTCTGGGCCTCTCAACCTTAAGATAATGGTAGATTCCACTTCTTGGGTCTTGGAATGCTACCTTTAGGAGCCCTGAGCTGCTATATGTCAGCACCTCCAGATTGCCATGCTGGAGAGCCCATGTGTACGTGATCTGGTCAACTGTCCCCTTTCAGTTTTCCTCACCAAGGCACCAGGCATGTGCTTGAAGCCAATTTGGATTTTCCATCTATCAGCTAACGACACCCACATAGCTACTGATGCCCATAGAAATATTTTCTAAATTTGGTTATTGCTAATGAAAACTAATTATATTAGTGCATGAGTAATTTGAAGACATAAAACTGAGTGTGCATCCCTACAGAGTATGAAAATGATGTGGGCAGACTGACAAACTCAATCTCATTTGGTTGTCATAACTGTCTTGGAGTAATTGTAGGTCTGAGTCTAAAGCCCAAGATTATCTCTTATGCGTACTGTCATTTTTCCTTGGTATTAGAAAAAAGGAAGTAAGCCTGTGACAGATAGAAAATATAAGGCACCTGTGGGTTCAGAAGAGTCACTACATGCCTTAAATTGGAACAGTGTGCTTGGAGATCCTCAATTTAACATGCTAATATTTATTCTTTCATTTGAAATTTCTATTAATTAATTTATTAAGGATAATCGCCCCAGTTGGATTTCAGAACAATAAAGTTTCTTTTTAGAGTGTACATTTTTATTCCAGAACAACACTGAAAACAAGAGATGAGAGCTGAAATACTGTTTTTAAGACTATCCTTCCATCTATACAAGGTGGTTCATAAGTTGGAATTTGATGATCATGATTGACAGCTGTCATGATAGTGTTTCCCAGATCTCCTGATGCCACACATGCATTTGCACTGGTGCCCCATGTAGTCAGCAGAATTTAAAAGGTGTGCTGCATGCATTGCTTCTAAATGCAATGTGGTGAGAAAGGAATTGACACTAGGATGTTTTGCCATGAATTTTGTGGATGGGAAAGAGAGTAGAAATAAATAAGTCTGAAATTGTTTTTTCCTTATCAAAGAGTAGCCATCGTTATTAATCTGAGTATGTCTGTGTAGATCCTAATCCTGTGAGGTCTCTTAATTGATGTTAGGAGAATTGGATGCCATAGGTAAAACCCTGGATTAGCCAAGTATCATTACACCTTGAGCAAGTCCTATATGACAGAAATATTTTCAATCCCTAGCAAAAAATTATAGTGGGAAAGTTGCTGATTCAGATGTAGTTGACTTTGGGTCCATGTCCAGCTTACCCAGCTGTGTATACAGCTCTGGGCAAATCCCTCAGCCTCAGTGAACCTCAGTTATCTCTTCTGCAAAATGGGCACAATAGTGTTCACCTCATTACTTGCATAAATGTTCTGTCGACCAGATGAAATTATAGATATGGAATCATTTTATAAACTGTAAATATTTATAAACATGAGTTATTGTCATCATCAACGTCATAAATATTTTAATCTAGTGTTACTAATTGTGTTGAGATTATTAATGCATAGCACTGCTTAAGTCATAAATAAAAAGCTGGACATCCACTGATACATTTAGTGAGTTGTTATCCATTATTCAATCAACTAGTTTTCACTGAATACCTATTATGGGCCAAGCATATTTCTAGCTGTGCGAGATAAATCTGTGAATAAATGGACAAGATCTCCTGATCTTTATTCTTACAAACCTTATACTTATAAAGGTTTACTAATTGTCTGGCACTGGCCAGATAATATGTGTTTACTTAGTTGAATTTTAATGATGGTTCTAAGAAATTGGCGCCAGTAATGTGTTCACATTAGAGAAGACAGTTAGGCCAAGAAAAGTAAATAATTTGCTTCATGTCACTCTGTTAGGAAGTGAAGGAGCTGACATACAAATCCCAAACTCAGACTACTGACTCAGGTTTTCCATTAGTGCAAACTGTCTTCTTACATAGCTTTTGATGAGACTTTGATGGGAAAGTATCAGTTAATGTCGTTTTGTATCTGATGTGAATTTTTTTGAGATTGGTGCTTTATTTTCTTCAAGGTTACTGATAATCCTTAATTTGACCTTGGGGATTCAAAGGAAAATGATGAAGTGTCTTTTCACAGAAAATCTGCACCAAAAAAATGTATCATAGTCAAGTAATATTCTGCGTAAACAGCTAATAAATCAGAAAAAAGAAAAAAGAAAAATATTAACAGTGATTTAGCAGCAAATGGGGCATTTGACCTGCAGCTCCCACATGAGTTCCCAAATGACATGAATAATTTATTTTAGGAAGATGAGATGATATGGGTTATGTAATGCTTGAAGTGAAATTGCAGTCATAATTGGGGAAATTGTTTCTATTTAGCAGGGTCACCAGCAGAGGAAAGAGCTGATCTCAGGGCATCATTTTCCACCTTTAGAATTTAGTCAAACCACTGCCTAAATGCCTTCTGCCCAGCTATGATCCAGAAAATATATCCGAGGTTAGTTAGCTTCATTTTCTAGGAGCCTTAAAAGCCATTTAAGTATCTAGGAACTGAATGGTCACTGTGTCATTTCCTGAGAGGTTGTTCTCCAATCACATTTCTTCAACTTAGAGCTGCAGGTTCAATTCCTAGATTTGCACAAATGCGAGTCTCTCCTGAACTAGGATAAACTGTCAAGTTGTAGGGCAGCTCAGTTGCTTCTTGGAATTTATGCCCTGAGGGACAAGCACTCCACAGAGCATTTTGAAAGCTGACAGCTTTGTGTTGGCAGCTGAATTTTGACATTCAGGCTATTATCAAAATGGGCAAACAGCTGAAGCTGTAGGTATGTGACAGTTAAGCCTTCTGTGAGCAAGTTTGTCTGGCAGGAAGGATACTATCAGTTCCCTTATTATTCCATTGTCCTGCACATTTCGGTTGCTTTTTGTTAATTAACTATTGCATTGTTAAGATATCTCTGATGACAAGGCAAATAAAGAGCCACATTTAGGATTTAGAACATGCTCAATTCAAAGTTAAAGATATGGTCTTCCTGCTTCAAAATATTTAGTCGAAAAAATTTACCACTGACTTTGGTAGAAATGTAAAAAAGCAATGCAAGGATTCACATCTTTGGTAATCTCTATAAAAGCTCACACTTAGTGTTTTCCCTGTGGTCTTTAGAAAGGATAATGAAAAACTATATTTCTTCCAGGATAGAGCTGACATAATTGGAAATGTTGGTATCTGAAAACATATTTTATCAAAATAAAGAGCTGAAAGAGATTAAAAAAAAAAAAACCAACGTGAACCTCTTAATTTTCACTCCATTAAATAAATGCTGAGAAAAATCAATGTTTGGCAGGAAGAAAAGCAGAGAGGTAGAACTATTTGGGGACGGGTGTGTTCAGAAAGGGAAGACTTGAGATTTTTTTGTATAGCCAAAAGAATAACGATCTGTTGCGTATGCTTATTCCCCATACAAATTATACTGGTTAGCGAAAATGAAAATGAAGTGACTATATGGTAAGAGAAACAATTTCTTCTTTTGGAAAACCACACCCAAAAAGGGAAATACCTCACTCCTCCACGCTAGCCACAAAGTCAGTTCAGAGATTTAGAAAACTTGGCCCAAAGCATGCAATAAAGAATCCTATCTTATACTTAAACACTGAGATAAGCACAGATTGAAACGTGTCATTAAAGCAATTAACCCGACCAACTCGTCCTGGTTGTCACAAACTGAATGTGAAGTTGTGGACATCTTTGATGCCCTCTGCCTCCTTTGTGACTAAGAACTGAAAGGGAAAGAAACGGCTTTGGGTTGAGTCATGGTCATATTCTCCACGCACAATACCAAACAGGCAGTCCATTCATTACATTTAACTGCCTCCAAACACTCCTCAGTGGAAAAAAAAAAAAATGCGTGGTTGACCTTTTCTTATCAGTTAAGTTTTGCAGAGGCACAGATTTGGGGTTTCTCAGTGCAGCAGTCTGATCTGCAGGACTGTACAGATCTGTAAATTGTAAGTTGTGTGGGCGCTAACCATAAATAGCAGCGACAGCCTCCAATACCTACAGAGTAGATGTATGATGCAATAGGCATAGTTCTAAGAACCAATATCTCTATTTGTATCTATATCTGTATCTCTGTCTATATCTATCTAAACATATATGCATATATATCTAATATATATACACATATATTGTATATACACACATTATTATATTGTATTATCATATATGTTATACATTTGTCTAGTTTTTAATACTCATAGCATCCTTGATGTGGGTTGACGCTACTATTATCCCTATTTTGCAGAGGTTCAAAGAAATCAAATAACTTGTCCAGAATCCCAAAGTTATGAGGTGTCGTTTAAACCTGGGTCATCTGACTGAAAGCCTTGGCTAGTCACTACTCCATTACAGCCTTCCTTGGTGAGTCACCTGAGCATTTACAGGTGGAGACATATTCCTCTGGAGCTGATCTGCAGCATAAGAATTTCAAACTTCAACAAGAGCTCCTTCAAAAATGTGGCCAATTTTTTGTGTGTGAAAAGGAGTATGTACAATAGAAGCGATGTTTTCAAAGCTTCCATATAAACATGTCTGGAGGCAGAGATGGTAATGGGAAAATATTGATTGTGAGTTTAAAAGGTGATAAACTTCAGGACCGATAATAGCCACCTTTATATCCTAAATTTTCCTGTCATATTTGCAAATTCCCCTTTCCACGTTTGAAAAGCTGCTTTTCAGAAGTGATGACAGAAGTATTAGAGTCAGCCCTAGTAACAGCTGTCAGCTCAGATTAGCACAAGTAAAAATTTCTGTTTCTGCTGCACATCTGTTGTATGTTTTTTTATTTTTAAAAATCTGTGGATAGTAGATTATAGCTGGTGTACATAATGTTTTTCTATATTTGAAATATTTTTTCTGTATTTTCTTTTTTCACTACTTTGCTTCATTTCCTGAAATTTTTTCTACTACTGCTTTGTGACCACTTAGATTAAAACAGGCACCAAGAAATAAATAAAAATATAAATGCTCTCTCAAGTAAAATGAAGATTTAGAGGGACTTAAAAGTTTCTTGGCTTTATTATTTTTATACATAAAATTTTTATATTACTATGCACCTTTAAATTTTAAATTACTTTATTGTAGCTATTAATTGCAACATTAAGATAAACCAATTTAAGTGGTAGGTTGTCTTTTTTTTTTTTTACTACAACATCTGTGTTTTTTATCAGAACCTCATATGACCCTTTTTCATTCATTTCATTGGTAGTTAAAAGAAACAAAAAATGTACAAATTAATCAGATGACAAAATATAAGGCATTTAGATTTCTTAATTTTTTCTTTGCCAAAGGGTCTTTAAAAAATGCTTTTAAGTAATTGCGTATTAGTTTTTGTCTTTCTTTTTTTAAAATCACTTCCTAGTTTACTTTTCTCACTATGGAGATAGAGCGGAGTTTTATTTGGAAATCTACCAAAGGAGGTGACTTTCAATATTATCATCATCACACTCCTCTTAATCTCTGATCAGGACAGATTTCTTAGGGACAGTTGCAGTCTTTATTCCACCACAGGTATCTGTCTTGGGGCATATGTAGTCAATATAGAGAAGTGATAACTACAATGAACAAACTACACCTTTCAGTGTCTCAAAAACAAAAATGTCTGGAGGCAGAGCTGGTAATGGGAAACATTGATTTGTGAATTGAAGATTGTCAGGACTGATAACAGACACCTTTATATGACAAAAGCTGCCAAAAAGTCTTTGTTTCCGGCCAGTGCTGGCTCTGGCTGGGAACCATGAGAAGTCGAAAGCACGTGGCTTTGGTAATCTGACTTTGAGTTCTCAATTTCCATTCCAAATGGCACTAGAGATTTGAAATTTGTTTCTACGCCACCTGAGCCTCGGTCTCCTTGTCATAAAGTTGGGAGTAAAATTATGTATTTTTATTTTTTCCAATGACAAAGATGAGATGAAAACTTGTGAAAATCTGGGTCTCAATAAATATTAGATGCTTTTATATCTATTTCCAGTTCGTTAGTAGTCTAACAGAAATTTCCATTTTTTAAAATTCATGTAAATATAGAAATGTAGATATTGATCAAAATATATTTTTGCCTGGTCGAGAGACATTTATGCTGGGTAGGATCCTTTTTTCTGGAATTTATGGCACCTTACATCAGCTCTTTTTCAAAGCGTGGCCCATAGATCACCTGCATCAGAATCACCTGGGGTGCTTGTTAAACAAGAGGATCACCTGTCTCTACTCTGGATTTACTGTATCAAAATCTTTTGACATGGAGGATATGGACAGATGAGTAAAAAAATAAAGATAAGATAAATAATAGGGGGGATAAAGGGTAACAAACAGTAGAATGAAATTTTGGTGGTCAATGAGAGGGAGGGATAAGGGGTATGGGATGTATAAGTTTTTTCTTTTTATTTCTTTTTCTGAAGTGATACAAAGATTCTAAAAATAATCATGGTGATGAATATACAATAAGCGATGTTATTGTGAGCCATTGATTATATAATATGGTTGGATTGTATGCATGTGAAAACTTCTCAATAAAAACATTGTTTAAAAAGCAAATGAGATTGTTATAAATTAGGATGCTAAAGTTAAGCCCCAGGGTAACTATGAAGAAAATAATAGAATATGCAACCTCATAGACATAGAAATTAGAATACAGGTTGCCAGGAGCATTGAGCATGGGCAATAGGGATTTAAAGCATAATATCTGGGAAGATAGGAAGGTTTTAGTAGTGGATGATGTAGTAATTAGGTTTGGTGTCAACTTGGCCAGGTGATGGTGCCCAGTTGTTCTGTTCCTCTGGACTTAAGTCATCGGCATGTGAAATTCAAAATCCATCTGTGGCTGATTACATCTGCGGTTAGCTAAGGGAAGTGCCTTCTTTGCTAAGGAAGGCTTAAAAGGAGTTCAGGAGAGATAGAAGGAGCACAGCACAGCACAGCTCAGAGAGCTCAGAGCTGGCTCAGACCCAGGTGTTTGGTTATGTAGAAAGGAACTTCCCTGGGGAAAGCCTTTTGAACCCAGGAGCCAAGAGAGAGGACCAGCAGACAAATTTGTGCCTTCCCAAATTAGTAAATTTGTAGCTAAATAAACACCCTTTATAAAAACCAAAAAAAGAAAGAAAAGATCTCTTAGCATGGAACCTGGAAAAAAATGTTCACTTAATAACATCTCCAGGAGAATATTTTTCTTCTACTAAATTTGAGAATCATTGCTTTACTTTATATATACTGCTTATATTCTATAAATCAGAAATCACTTTCACATTTATGATATTTTAATTTCACAGCAACCTTGTTAGATATAAAAAACATGTAACATTTCCTCTTTATAGACAGGGAAATTGACACCTAGAGAAGTTAAGTTTCTCACCCAAGGCTACACAGACAGTAAGAGGAAGGGCATAGCCCTATATTTGAGGCTTCTGGTCCAGTGCTCTTTATACTACATCTCACTCTTTATTCTTTACCATGAAAGGATGTGTTGTAGTTTGCTAGTTGCCGGAATTTACCACACCAGAGATGGATTGGTTTTTAATAAAAGGGGATTTATTTCGTTAGAGGAAATGCAGCTAACTTTCAACTGAGCTTCTTTCTTACATGGGAAGGCACAGGATGATCTCTGCTGGCCTTCTCTCCAGACCTCTGGTTTCCAACAACTTTCCCCAGGGTGATTCCTTTCTGAATCTCTAAAGGCCTGGGTTGAGCTGCAAGTGACTGAGATGAGGTATGCTGAGCTGCTTGAGCTGTGCTATGTTGAGCTATCTTACTTAAGCACCACTCAATTAAATCAAACATCATTCATTGCAGCAAGCACACCTAGCCAACTGCAGATGTAATCAACAACAGTTGAGGTTCACATGCCATTGGCTCATGTCCATAGAACTAGGCACCTTCGCCTAGCCAAGTTGACACCTGAATCTAACTACCACAGGATGATAACTGGGGATAGTTTGGGACATGTAGGTAAATCTTGCTGCTATACAACATTCTCTATGTAATGGACAGTCATCAAAGTTTTCTATGCAGTGGAATGATTTATTTAGATCTGTATTCTAGGAGGCAGGCTAGAGAATAGTTTAGGGAGAGGACAAACAACACAGGGAGTGAAATGGGAGATTGATGTACTTTCAACCACATCAGTTAGGTTAGTCATTCCAAAAATTCTCAAATTGCATTTTAGAAGGCACTGGAAATGCATTACAGTTCGTGGATAAGACATATGTGTGAAAATCCAGTAAAAGGTCCTTCATGGTGCTTTTGGAATTTTAATAGTCAATACGTTTGGCTTCTCTAATGGGTTGTGAATGTTATGAAAATGAGACCCTAATTCATTCATCTTTGTATTCTCAACATCCAATTTAGTGTTGGTCATATAGTTGCATTAAAAATGTTTGTTGTTGGCTTAATAAACTTGAGTGAATAATAACAAAACATTTTTTAGGTTGGCAAATTTAAATTGTTGTTTACATACTTGGCTCCTATTTTTGGACACTTGATATATGTCAACACGTAGCTTTAGATTAATTCATTTGATCTTTACAACTCTGTTTTTTTAAATGAGAAATACTGAGTAGCTAGGTAACTCACCCAAGTTCAAATCACTTGCCCAAAGGCTAATCCCACTGGAACTGGGGTTGAATTGGGAAGCCTGTTCCAAAGCCTCATGTGCTATATTATATACATAAATTTATCATAATAATTGATTATTGCCTTTAATATCATTGAATTTGATATTAAACGGAGTTTAACAGGTATATTTGGATAAGAAGGCTATGCTGTGGTAGCAAACAACCTAAAATCTCAGTGGCTTGACCCAATAAAAGGCTATTTCATGCTCAAAGTTTAATGTGGTTTATATGACTTTCCTGTGTGGCTCTCTTCCAAAAGATGACTCAGCGACCTGGGCTGCTTTCATCTGGTACCTATGCCAGTTGGGACAGATGTCCTCCAGTGTTGAGCATGAAGAAGGAATACCAGCTCTAAATTGCCTTGGTCCAATAGGTCACAAAGTCATATCCACAGATTTCCTTGTGTAGTTCTTTTCACATGCCCCAACTTAACTGCAAGGCAGGCTGAGAAATGTAGAGGGTTTGGTGAGCAGTAATAACCTCTCCCACAATAAAAAATAAGATGATAATAAATACATAAAAATAAAACATTGGGAGCAATGCATTCGTTTTTAGGTCCCAGCTCTATCACTAATTAGTTCAATGACCCTGATAATGTAATGTCTGTTTTGGGGTCTGGTTATAAAATAAGGGCATGGGGACAAAATTATTTAAAATTTCCCTCTAGTCCTACAATTCAAGGAATCATTGTTGAAAAACAATTCCCACAAGAAAACTGAATTTTGAAATATATCCCAGCACTTTAAATATAAAAATTTCATTTACAAAAAAGAGGACCCGAAATATTATTTAAAATGTGTTCTAAAGTGTTGATCCTTAAACTTTAAGCTTATAATGTTTCCTGCTGCTGTATTAAAAGAAAATTTCCAATTTGTGCTGATCCTCCCTAATGAGGCATTTGTCACCATTATAATTAGGCTCTCTCCCTGGGCTGATTAACTCACTCAGGCTTACCTTGAGAACTATGTGGACACCTTACATTTGGGAATGTCCTGAATTGTATAAAGAAATACAATTCACAAACTAAATAAAAAAATTCTTTATTGGAGAAGAATGGAATAATGATAATTTATGATTACATTGTCAGGGTGGTCAATACTAGATAAAGTGTTCACTATCTCCTTGGTGAGAAGGATTTGGAAACTAATAAGAAAACTAGCTACATAATACTATAGCTGTATGTACTTTTGTTCTCTGGTTTAAAATTAAAATTGTTTATCTAAGCATAACATATAACAGAGAAAAATGTACAAATCATAGTAAGTGCTCAATATATTATAGGCATTATTACTACTATTATTTGACTATATAATAGTAAATAAGTCTATAGTAAATGTTTTCTTGTTCCTCAGTGAAGTTCATGTATTTCCTCAACTAACCATTTTTACTTTTGCTTAAAGACCCAACTTGAAATTTTCTTTCAGATTAGCAATAGATAACCAAACCAGTTTGATGTCTGTGGGTACAGAAAAGATTTTGGTTTCCAGATAGCTTTCTTATTAGATCATCATCTTGGCCAAGTTTATCTCTTCCTAGGGGTGCTCCATGTTCAGCAATGCTATTTATGAAGCTCTTCAATATATTTTATCAACTTCCATCTTCATAAAAACATGGAGATGCTAGAAACTGCATTAATTTAATTTTACACAGAAGAAAATTGAGAGTTGTGTTGAACTGACAACTGACTAGTTTAAATTCATGAAGCTCGTGTTAGAACTAGATTCAAACTTGAGTTTTCTGACTTTTTCCAGGTTATCACTCCCTTGATTCCAGAAAGCTGCTTTGAAAGGATGTATGTCCCCTAGAAAAGCCATGTTTTAATCTAAATCCCATTTCATAAAGGCAGAATAATCCCTATTCAATATTGTATGTCGAAACCGTAATCAGATTGTCTCCCTGGAGATGTGATTTAATCAAGTGGTTTTTAAGCTGGATTAGGTGACGACATGTCTCCACCCATTTGGGTGGGTTTTGATAAGTCCTATAAAACAGGAAACATTTTGGAGAATGAAGAGATTCAGAGAGAGCAGAGAATGCTGCAGCACCATTAAGCAGAGAGTCCATCAGTCAGCGCTTTGTAGATGAAGAAGGAAGACACCTCCCAGGGAGCTTCATGAAACAGGAAGCCAGGAGAGAAAGCTAGCAGATAACACTGTGCTCACCATGTGCCCTTCCAGATGGGAGAGAAACTCTGACTGTGTTTGCCATGTGCCCTTCCAGTTGAGAGAGAAACCCTGAACTTCATTGGTCTTCTTGAACCAAGGTATCTGTCCCTGGATGCCTTAGATTGGACATTTCTATAGACTTGCTTTAACTGGGACATTTTCTCAGCCTTAGAACTGTAAGCTAGCAACATATTAAAGTCCCCTTTTTAAAAGCCATTCTGTTTCTGGTATATTACATTCTGGCAGCTAGCAAACTAGAAAACCCATTAATGTGACCAAAGGTTCACTTTGTAGTTTACGTATGTTTGTAGCAGACAGCTACCACAGGAAAGGTGATCACAGTCAGGTCTTCTAAAAGATGTACATGAATGAGTAGAAGTAAATTGTCTCATCAGTCTTCTGGCCCTTCTCTTTCTTGTCACAATGTCTATAGCAATCATGTTGTTATTTTTATTAATATACTGTTTGTGGTGTTTAGTTCAATTTTAGCTACTTTCACAATCATATTAAGCTAATCACTTCTATAACCCTCAACCTCATATTTAGCTAAGTCTGTTTTGACACCAGTTCTCCAAACCATTAGCTAAGGCAAGGAAGAAAATCGGGTAAACCCATTGGGGTTGTGTAAAGAAAAGTATCAGCTGATTGACCTAATTTTTCACTTTTCAGCTGGTTGTCATCATGGAGTCACAGGTGAAGAGATATTCCAGAGCCAAGTTCATCTCTGTAATATATTAGAGAGACTAAAAGCTTAGAAAAATACTGTATTCTTGGTGCTCAGAAATCTGGCAGACTCAGGCTTTGTAAAATTGGTAGAGGAAATAAACTCCAGACACACAATGCTTTCCAGGAAAATTTCTTGTATTTTATTTTTTTTTTGAAAGTTCCACAGGATAACTCCCTTTGAGAGAATTCATGGGGCCAGCTGTGCATACTCAAATCAGTCAATGAGTTGAATAAGTCAATTGACAACCGCTATACTAACCAGTTGTTTGAACTGTGAGAATGGCCAGTGAATTACTGAGGTAGGATAAGAGGTGTAGGCTAATAAGGAAGGACTGATTCTTGCAAAGCTTTTCTTCTTAGAGTGCATCCCAAAGTATTTAGAAGGACTTTGACTTTATATTGTGCAGTTAATGTGGGTCCAGCCACAAGGGGACCTCAAGGAGCACTTTAAAAAGAAACAGATTCAATAAACTAGACTAGAAGATTCATAGTTTTATTTTCAAATGTTGGAAAATAGAAGTTAAAAGTTTTGCATTATTTTATCCTAAAATGAATTAAAAATGCTTTTCTATCATACAAAAATAAAATAGCTTTGACATAACAGTCATCTTACAGAAATTGAGACACATTTAATGAGATGATATTTTGAATTTTAAGCAAAACAGGTGTTCGAAAAATCTTGTCAAAGTTAGAGTGCTATGGTTTTTCTGCTTCAAATAGTAAGCAAGCTCTGTTTTGTGTTTCATGATAATTATTGTTGCTGAGATGTGAAGCAGAGTCAGAAATGCCAGGTACCCATTTCTTGATTTACATATTGACCCTCTAGATAAGGCAACACAGACCTAAACTGGGGAAATGTAAAACTATGAGTTGTACAAAAGTAACATACTGGCTTATTCTTTTGTGCTTACTATGATCTGTTCACCACAGAAAGGAGTCTTTGCAAATTGAAATGGAAAGGGTTATTAGCCTCTGCAAACTTATTAATACATCACAAGTTTATTTAGTCGTATTCAACAGGGAAGAAAATATGCCACTCCAAACTGTATATTCTCTTTGCTATGCCGATTAGCCTATGACATATTTTATAAAGTTCTGTCACATGGAAAGTTTTGTGAAAGCCAGGTTATAAAATGACTCAACTTACATGGTATGATGGAGGTAGGGAGAGGGAGGTGTGGGAATGGACAGTAGTGTGCTGGAAGTACTTAACTCTCTGGAAAAAAATCCATGTAAATTTATTTATAAGTTTATTATAAACATTATTGAAAGGATGTGTCGTACACATTTTATAAATAATGAAATATACAACAACTTTATATGTAAATTTATATATAAATTCCATATACTCAGAATGCTTTCATTGCTTTTGGCCAAATCTTTGTATCCCTAGTCAACTTATTGCAACTGACAAGCAGGTAGAATTACGATATGAAGGTTGGTTGATTTTTTTCATTTATTTAAACAGTGAAGATATGTTTTGAAAGTTCACTCTTTCATTAAGGATGTGAATGACTCTTTTTGCTGAATCAGAAAATATTTCTTTCAAATAAGGAAGAACCTTTAGGGTTTTCACAGTGTAATGGCTACAGATATGCTATACTTTTCATTTTAATCGACAGTGCTAACATTTCCTCCATCGCTTTCTTTTGTTTTTAATTTACAAGTTTCCCCAATTTACAAACATTCCATGCACACCAAGCAGCAGCTCTTTCCATCACTGTCTTAAGATTTGACAATCAACAAAATAATTCAAGCCCTGATTTGTCATATTTGCCGATTTCTATGATTTAAATATTCCCACTGTGGTGATTTCGGGCCTCTGATGTGATGTCACTAAATGCAGCTTGGGAAGAGACACTCAGTAACTCACCATCATATAATATTTTCTCCATAATAATAGGCATAAATAATCTTGAGAGCATTTGTAATAAATAGCAAAATGAAATAAAACATAAGGAAATGATTGTTTGAGTATTTATTACCTGTTAGAAATATAATTAATTTAATTGACATTTAAATAATTTTAACTTTTAATAATGGTGTTTTAACAACCAGCTCATAAAGTTTCTGAGAAGTTCAACAATTGGTTTTCACATGCTAGTACCAGCCAGCTCCAGCATACCGCTGGGCATGGGGATAAGACCCCTTGTGCCCAGCTATAGCCTTCACTACCTTGATTTTACCATAGTTGCATCTCCTTGAGTTTTGAAGGCTTTTAAATCTCCTACAATCCTTTTCTGACATTGTAAATGAAACTGTAAATTTCCTTAGGGCAGCATCCACATTATTCTAATATCTATGGCCCCAACAACAGAACACTATACTACATATAGACACTCAGTAAATCCTTATTGAATACAATAAAAATGCAAAGACAAATGAAATGAATTATGACTCGCACGTATCAATTTCAGCCTGATTGTTTTACCAGCAGTCCCATGGCAGTCAGCTGAGACAAGCGAGCACAGGCTGTGTACCTGTCGGGTGGCCACAGGGTCGGCAGGCAGGGGGCAGAACGTGATATCCTTGGAGAGGAAAGCATTCAGCTTTGGTCCTACTAAGTGGTGATCACGATGGGGATACTCACACAGACTTGGGGTTCAGTATCCAATTGTGGCTACTGAGCCCTGTTTGTTCATTTGTTCAACAACAGTTTTTTATTGAGCACATTCTATGGTCTAGACTATTCTAGGCATCAGGGACATAATAGAGAATAAAATCAAGCCTGTACCCTGTAGAGCTGACATTCTCTTGAGGAGATACAATTTACAACTAAATGAGTTACCTGAGTAATAATGCCAGATAGTAACAAGCACTATGGAGAATGATAAAGCAGGAAAAGGCTTTAGGTAGTCGTGGGGATTTGCTATTTCATACAGGCAGATCAGGAAAGCTCTCTCTCTAATATGGTGACACTCGTGAGAGGCCTGAAGGAAATAAGGGCACCAGCCATGAAACTATCTGGGGCAAAAGCTTTCCAGGCATAGGAAACAAGTACAGGCATCCAAAGATGGGAGCATGGGGTATTTGAAGACAAACAGGGAGGTTATTACGGCTGGAGTAAAGTTGGCAAGGAAAAAGTGGTAGGATATAAAGTCAGAGAGTTAGCGAGTGGGGGAAGGCAGAGAGGGCAGATATGTGAGCTGCTCTGGGAGTCACTTTGATGTCAATCTGAGCTGGATCTCAGGCCCCTCCCAAGCTACTCCTAGGGCCATTGTTGGGTCCAAGTTCCCACCTTCCCACGCCGGATTTGACTGAATTTTCCCACTTTGACTTGTGCTCGGTACTGACTTGGTCACATTCTCCAGGACCTGACAATCATGACCCAGTGCCTCTTAGGAACCTCTGTCCCATTAGCATGTAGGAAATGTCTCCCTTCATGGCTAAGCAAAGACCTTGTTTCCAGAAATGCCCCGTGTAGCTTGTTCTGTTTGCTCTATTCTCTTGGTTACTAACCAAGTCATAATAGATAGGACTATTTTGGTTGTAAATAAAAAAAAAAAAAACTCAATACAACTTGGCCTAAGGGTACATCAACTGGTGAACAGAAGAATGAACCGTGGAATGCTGAGTGGCTGCAATAAGGAATGAAGTTGTGAGGTACGCAGCTAGGCGAATGAAACTTGAGGATAGCGTATTGAGTGAAATAAGCCAGATACCAAAAGACAAAAACTCTAAGTCCTTACTAATATGGACTCATTATAATGTGCTTTGGTTTCATTTGTACATTATGTGCTCTATACATAAGACAGTCAGTGATTCTCAAATGGTAGTGCCTGGATCAGCACTATTAGCATGAGGCAATATTCCCTGGGAAGTTGTCAGAAATGCAAATTCTCTGGTCCTGCTGCAGATCTAATGAATCAAAAACTCTGCAGGTGAGGCCCAGCAATGTGGTGGTGGTGGTGGTGCTGGGGAGGTGGGGGTAAGAATGGGGGGTGGGGGGTAGGGGGTGGGGTGTGTGTGTGGGGGTGTTGAACAAGCCCTCCAGGTAATTCTGATTCATGCTAAAGTTTAAGAACAACAGCATGGATCTGTGTCTATGGGAATTTCTTTCTTACACTGTTCTAGGACTATTCTGACCAAATGACAGGAGTGAAGTCTGACCTACTACTCCATTCTCCCTCTAAGCTAGCAGATCTAGTAAGTATGTGTATGTGTGTCCTATTTCCTCCCTGCCTACCCCATACTGGCCCCAAGCCTGAATTTCTGCTCATTTCCCCAGACCACCGGACCTGGTGGTAACACCTGTGGCAAAAGCCCTTAGGAGTGATGCCCAACAGATTCTGATAATACCTATCTCTGTGAACCAAATCTAGATTTGAATTAATGCCAATTATGGTTTAAATCACACCAAAAGTTAATTAAATCACATCAAAAGTTAGCTGGCTACAGCATGGACCGCCCCCCTTGTCCCAGGCCCAGGTGCTTGAACCTCATGCTGAATTCTGACAGTCCTTATCTCCCAACAAGGTCCAGTGTCATGAGCCTCATGGCAGGGGCTGATCCCAGAATGGAGAAGAGAGGGCACAAGAGCTAACTGCCTTTTGCAGTTTTGTCCAGCATAGGTCCAGGCCTTGATGCTTAAAATCACCCTGGGTGGCACCTCTCCAGGGGTCTCTAACTTCTTGTTAAAGGGTGCAAATCTTTCATGTCTAGCAGTTGTGCAAAATTGTCTATTCTCTTGTTTAAAGCTTCTTTTTTTTAAAGACCTCTTATTCAGGGCCACCATCCTAGGATTACAACCTCCCTGGAAAGAACAAAATAATGGCCTCAAAGCCTGAGTGTTCTCCGGGCAACATGCAGCCTTTAGAAATGGGTATCCCAGAGGTGTGGCCCTCTGGAAGCCTTGGTGCCTATGTTGAACCTAACTGAATGATCTCTGGTCCTCTGTACATGCAATTGGAGCAGTGACTATGCATTTTTTCAGCCAACATATATTGAACAATTACAAACTCCCAGGCCCTTTGGTAAAACTGAGGACAATGGAGAAATATTCACAGTCTCTTCAAGGAGTTTATAGTCTGGTAGGAGAATGAAGAAAGAAAAGCAGCAATTATAATGTGTGTGATGCTGCGAGAGAAGAGGAAACCACAGGCTGCCTGTGTCGGCCACTGCTCTCTCATGCTAGCCCCTAGAAAGCAAAGTTCCATAATTGGGAATAGGAAGGTGAAAGCATGTAGATCTCTGTTTTTTCAACTTTCTTTAAAGCTGAGACAGGAGAAAAGAGCTGAAAGTATGTAAGAGGGTGTCCAGGCAACTGCATTTTTTCTGTTTAATTTTTTTTTAGTAAAGGCAGCAGAGAAGAAGAAAGATTTCTATTATCACCATGGAGAGAAAGGGTGCTGGCATTTGTGACTGTGGCTGTGACCTAGCACAGGAGAGTCTCCAGCCCAGGAAGACCCTCCCTTTGGCAATGTCCAGTTGAAGAGCTGAGAACCTTGGCACAGGCTCCACTCAGCATGTTGGGGGTTGACTGAAGAGTGAGTGAGGTTTGCTTGTCTGAGAAGTGTTCTAATTTGCTAGCTGCTGGAATGCATTACACCACAAGTGGAGTGGGGAAATGTATTAAGTTGCAAGTTTACAGTTCTTAAGGCCGTGGAAATGTCCCCATTAAAGCAAGTCTATAAAAATGTTCAAATTAAGGCACCAATAAGAGGTTACCTTCACTCAAGAAAGACCGATGAAGTTTAGGGTTTCACTCTCAACTGGAAAGGCACGTGAGGAACTTGGTGACATCTGCTAGCTTTCTCTCCAGGCCTCTTGTTTCATGAAGCTCCCCCAGGGGTATTTTCCTTCTTCATCTCCAAAGGTCTCTGGCTGCATGGGCTCTATGGTTCTCGTGGCTCTCTCCTCATTCTCTCTCTCTCTCTCTCTCTCTCCAAAATGCTTCCTCTTTTAAAGGATTCCAGTAAACTAATCAAGACCTACCTGGAATGGGCGGGGTCACAACTCCGTCTAATCAAATGTTAATACCCACAATTGGGCATGTCACATCGCTGAGGATATAATCTAATCAGTTTTCCAACCTACAAAGCTGAATAGAAATTAAAAGAAATGCTGCCTCCACATAATGGATTAGGATTAAAACATGACTTTTCTAGGGTACATAATCCTTTCAAACCAGCAAAGAAGTTTGGGTTAATTTCTCAGAATGTGAAGCGAGGATGGTTTCCTGCCTGGGAAAGATTTAAAAGGAACCTCTCTGGACTGACTCACCAGTGGAAAATGCTTCTTGTGGAGATGAAATACCTGTATTTATCTTACTAGAAGGAAGAAAGTTGTGTGCTTTCCTTTGTAAGGTGTCTAGGATTTACTGTTTACCCTATCAAGCATAATATCACATTGGAATTTCAGCAGCCCAGTATTGAGCTGGTGAGGAGGGGCCATCTCTGCAGGTTAATGTAGAAAGGGGGCAGGAATGACAATGGCCATAAAAGAGAGGAGAAACAATTCCTCAGAAGTTAGCAAAGGCTAGACATGGATGTTACAGAACCACCCCAAGTCAGAGAAGCAAGCCAGTTCCAAGACATAGTCAGGCATGGGTCTGCCTGGGCAGTCAGACTACAGGGTCAGGATGTGAAACATGCTTGGGCCATGAGGAAGAGACGTGCAGGGAGTGCGAGAATGGATAGAATTTCTGAACTTTTTCTCCCCTGGTTTCCATCTGCTTCAGGACAGCAGGTGAATTTGCAATATCACTGTGAAGATTTGTTAACAGTGGGTTCAGTGTTGAGTCTGTGCTGTGCACAATAGGGACACCCAAGGTTTCCAGGCTCGGTGGTCAGCAGAGTGGTCAAGAGACAGGCCCTCGCCATTTCTTTTCTTGGCTTTTGAAATAAACTCCTACGTATTCTTCCTCTCTTCAGTCTTGTCACCTGAACCCTCTGCCTAACATTGTTGCCAGAGTGATCTTTTAGGAGAACAAATGAACTCTGCCTCTTTCATGCTCAAAGCCTTTAGTTGCTTCCCAGTTTCTGCAGAGCAAAGCTCCTTGGCATAGGACATAAAGCCCCCCTTGACCTGGCCTCTACCTGGCTCCCTCACTTGGGCCAGTTGTGCCATTTTGTGCTCAGAATTTCAGTCTACATGCACACAGCATTCTGTTTCATACTCCTTTTTCTTTGCTTAATTGTCCTTTGCTTTTGATTGGAATGCCCTTTCCTTTTAACTTTTTGCCAGGCATCACGTCCTTGAGGAAGTCTTCCCAGCCATTTCAGACTGGGTTGGATGCTCTTCCTCTGATAGGACTCTGTACTTAGCTCTAATATTGCACTCACCATATTGTATTACATGTGTTCTCACTTACCTGGGAGTATCTTCAGGCTATGTCTTATTTATATTTTTATCATCCAGGGCCAAGCAAGATGACATTCTAAAAATACATTGTTGTATGAATGAAGTAAATGAATCTTAACTGTCTCTTGAATGATTAATACTAGACAGCATCTGTAGAGTCTGGAAGCAATAGGTGCTTTCATTTAACTATTGGACCTTTAAATGTAGCTGAACACACCTGAAAGCCTCAGGAAATCTTGTCACTGTGCATTTTATTATGTGACTACAACTTGAGCTGAATAGGAAGAAATGAATCCTGGCCAGTACTGAGCATTGTGCCAGGAATAGAACAGTGGAGCCATTGCAGCTGACGGAGATAAAGGTTACCATGGTGCCATCAGGGAGAGTGCTTGAACTGTGGCTGGACCATATGTCTCGTTCCACCCTAGCCACTGCTCCATGAGACGGAACAGAAAAGCCTTTGGTTTCCTGTATCTACTAAGGAATGCTGCATACCGCGTCTCTCCCAAATCTGTCCCTGCAGAAATCTGCTTGCCCTTGGAGTCTCTCAGCAGAACAGCTAATGTGATCTCAGCCCCTCCTGGCTGCTCAGTAAATGCCTTCTGACATGGAGCGCCCCAGCCAGGTGACATGGCAAGAGCTGAAAGCACCCGTCAGCCTTCTCATGCACGGCACATCCTGATTGTCCTATTTACCGCATCTCTAGCTATGACTTTCTTTTCTTTCTTGAGTTTTAGCTTGACTGACCTCACTGAGCAGAAACCCAAAGGTATTGGCCAAGTAATAAACTGTATTCCTGTGTAAGTGTATGTTGTTTGATTTTCCCCCCCGAGGGGTGGATGGGAACTGAGTAGGGCCGCAATAGAGGAGAGAGAATGCAGCATATTTCCAAGAAGTGACTGGCACTCATACTGCTGCATATGGAAAGCATGCATTTTCCTTTCTTGCTCAGTGTGAGGTATTATTTTTCCCTTCATATCAATGAGATTTTAAGAACCTTTGTTTAGAATGTAAAACTATGGGAATGAAGATGATCTCACAATCTGAGATAAAAAAGGTCATCTCTTGATCCTGGATGTTTGCCAGTTAAGAATATTCAGGTGCCATTGCTGGCAGCGGGAAGCCCAGAGTGCCTGCAGCCTCCATACTGTGATTTAGTGAGGGGAGTGATGGGAGTATTTCTGTCAGAGGAACTGGTTCTGTGCTGAACCTCAATATTTCATAAAAAGCTCATTGCAGCAAATTTTTCACTTGGCAGCATCTGCAGTGCTATCATCTTGATATCCTCACATTAAGTAACACTGACACTTGAAGGGCAAATGAAAGTCAAATTGACATGATGAATATTCAATTGTCAGCTTCTGTTAGTCCTATACATTTTTTGTAAAGATGTGATTTTTTTCTTCTACGAAGTTTCAGGCAAAGCATGCAAACAGCAGTGTTTGTAGGAAAAGTTATAGGAATGTTGGAGTCATAGGGTAAATGAAATTCAAATTTTAAGTTTGAGTGTTATGGTGGGAAAACTCCTAGAATTGAGTTTGCACTCAATTCTGACACTGCCGATCATAGCTGAATTACTTAAACTGTGGACCTTAGTTTCATCAACTCTTAAATTAGGGGAATGAACAATAAAATTATCATAATCTTCACTCTTATTCTAAATGATGGTTCCCTGGATTCCACAGAAAGAACACCCAAAGTGTTGCAAAATACTAAAATGGGCTAGGAAAAATAGAGACTACGAGGAGTTTTTTTTTCTCTCTTTACACTTAAATAATAGAATAGAGTAGTTTCTTAAGTGAATGGATTGACTGGAATGAAAATCACAATTTCTAAGGTTGAGAAAGAAGCCCATGGTGTGTATGTTGTGTAGATTAGACCAAAAGAAACATGGCCTGTATACATTTCCAGTATAGCAATAAAAGGCCTTTACTGGAATTGTTTTAGGGATTATGAAATTAGATGTCCCCTAGTGGCCTGAGAACCAGATGTCAAATAGACTGTCCCTTTATCAATGGCCAACCCTGAAATGACTGAGAAACATCTACTCCTGAGCCATCTTGGAAACTAAGATATTCTGTTTGAGGATAATGTAAGTGTTTGTTTCTGGAATTCTGCCCAGTAACCCAGAACACACAAAATTCAATCAGTGTTTCTGTAAAAGAGCACCAAAGCCAAAGATTCTGTTACTGGAAAGGCAGAAAATGCATTATAAAGGAAGACAACATGTTTCATGGGAAGATGGCTTGGCCTGGAGGGGGTTTGGGAGAATTATCTGACAGCAATTAGGAACAATGATTAATGCCACCCTAAACTTCTGGGAACCCTGCCTGAACATACCCAGCAGGGTTTGTTAGTGTTTGCAATATTGCATTTTATTTTGTTCTGGAGCCTGACGTGATTTTGCTGGAGGTCCTAGTTATTCTCTACTGTCTCTGCTTTTGGGCACTGACAAAAAAAACTCCTCAGAAACACTTATTTTCCAACTTAGTCATTTCACACAGTATCTGCAATGACACTTCCAGACGTATATTTAGTTTTCTGAAATTACTGTTTGGGGACAGTCACAGAAATCTGTGGCCATAATCCTTCCACTAGTTGGTCTGTTATTTAGCTTCTTGGATGCAGTGTTGATGAGCACCTTGAAAATGACAGGCCAATTCCTGTGTACTCATGGATCTTGACCAGTTTGCCCTGGAGGCTGGGAAGTGTAAAGGTTGGGAGGAATTAAACGCAGATTCTAGATCCCTCCTATAAGCTTTGGTTTACTCTGGTCATTGTGAGCAACTTTTAGAGGAGGTGGTGCGGGATGTGTATTATTGGGAAAGTGGGGTGCAGATTGATGAGATCTGATGTGCATTTGTAGGAAGCTTGTTTTGCAGTTGGAAGTTTAGTGATAGAAATCAACTAAGCAGGGATTCTCTTAGTTCTAGTTTCTCAGGCTGAATTGAGTTAGTTAGGTTGGGGGGTGTGCTGGTTTGAAAGGATGTATGTCCCCTAGAAAAGCCATGTTTTAATCAAAATCCCATTTCACAAAGGCAGAATAATCCCTATTCAATACTGTATGTTTGAATCTGTAATTAGATCATCTCCCTGGATGATGTGATTTAGTCAAGAGTGGTTGTTAAACTGGATTAGGTGACGACATGTCTCCACCCTTTTGGGTGGGTCTTGACTAGTTTCTAAAGTCCTATAAAAGAGGAAACATTTTGGAGAATGAGAGAAATTCAGAGAGAGCAGAGCAGAACGACGTAGCCACAGGAAGCAGAGTCCACCAGCCAGCGACCTTTGGAGATGAAGAAGGAAAATGCCTCCCGGGGAGCTTCATGAAACAGGAAGCCAGGAGAAGAAGCTAGCAGATGACACTGTGTTCGCCACATGCCCTTCCAGATGAGAGAGGACCCCTGACCGTGTTCACCATGTATCTTTCCAAATGAAAGAGAAACTCTGTGTTTGCTATGTGCCCTTCCACTTGTGAGAGAAACCCTGAACTTCATTGGCCTTCTTGAACCAAGGTTATCTTTCCCTGGATGCCTTTGATTGGACATTTCTAAAGACTTCTATGGATATTTTCTCAGCCTTAGAACTGTAAACTAGCAACTTATTAAATTCTCCTTTTTAAAAGCCATTCTGTTTCTGGTATATTGCATTCTGGCAGCTAGCAAACTAGAACAGGTGGGCACTGAGGACCTTGAGAATGGAGTAGGAGACACCTACCTGACCTCAGATTGAAGCCATTTTCTCTAGTTGCCTTGTTGCTATTGAAAAGTCAGGAGGCATTCAGTATCTCAGGGGTTGACAAACTATGACCTGTGAACTAATTCCTGCAGCCAGTTTTCATAACTAGAATTTTATTGGAAAACAATCATGGCCATTCATTTACATATTGTCTATGGCTGCTTTTGCACTAAAACAACAAGTTGAGTACTTGTGACAGAGATGTAAGATCTGCAAAGCCTAAAATTTTACTATTTAGTACAATACAGAAGAAGTTTACTTGTCCTTGCTATAATTCTTTCAAAGTATTCTGCTCTTTAGATCATCTCTGACTTTGGTGTTCTATAGCTTTGCTAAAGTGAGCTTAGGTGTGAATTTTTTTTATTTGTTCTGCTTGGAATTTATTGTTCTTTCATCAATTCTTAGCCATAAACTCTTTGAATATTTCTCTCTCCATCTCTTCACTGCTCTCATTTTATTTTTCCATTCTTTATAAACCCCTCATTTTATTTTTCCATTCTTTGTAACTCTCTTGCATATTTTCCTTATCCTAGGATCTCTGTGCTACATTCTGGACAATTCTCCAGGTCTATTTTCTGATGCATGAATTTCTGAGTCTTGTCTAATTAGTTGTTACACCTATCATTGAGTTTCTTATTTCAATTGCTATATTTTCTTTGTCAAATCTAGAGGGCCTATTTTCAAGTCTTCCTGGCTTTCTCTGGCTTCTGTAACAGAGTATCATGAACTAGATGGCTTGAACCACAGAAGTGTATTGTCTTACAGTTCTGGAGGCTGGAGGTCCATAATCACAGGGTCAAAAAGGCTATGCTACACCTGAAGTCTGTAGATGTCTTTTCTAGCTTCTGAAATTTGTCAGCAAATTTCCTTGGTTTTTAGATGCTTTTCTTGCTCTGTCTCCAAATGATTTTCTTTCTTCCTTTCTCCATCCCTCACAAGGCATGCTCCCCTGTATCCTTGTCTGTGTCTCCTTTGTCCTTCTTGGGAGGACACCAGTCATATTGTATTAGGGCCCACTCTAATCCAGTTTGGCCTTATTTTCACTTAATGACATCTTCAAAGATACAATTTCTAAATAAGGTCACATTCATAGAATCAGGGGTTAGGATACAATTTGGGGGATACAATTCAACCCATAACAAATGGTCATCTTATTCATTTTTGCATCTCCTGTTTTATTTATTTTAAATTATCAAGTATACTTATTTTAAATTCTATACTTCTAATTCTTATGTCTGATTCTGCTGTTTTACCCACCTTGACTCTCAAAGTGCTTGCTTCTTTGTGGGTTTTGTGATTGCTTCCAGTGGTGAGCTCAGGTTCCTTGGATATTTCTGTGGAAATTTTCTGATTTTTTAATTTGTGGTTCAGGATGCATTGCCAGAGAAAAGGTTGTTCTGAACCATGTCCTCCAAACAAGCAATATAAGAGGTGTGCAAATGTTGGAGGTTATTGAGCACATTCCTGGACTATTAATAGAGCTAGTGCTTTGACATTAAATTGCCTATTGTTCCTTGAATCTCTTCTTGCTTTTCGTCTGTATTTTTGAAGACGGCAAGGTAAACCTTATGTTCTCCCTGAGATCCAACTGAGATAAGATAAAAACTGAGAACCGTCTCATACTTAGAAATTCTGTTCGATTGTTTTTCAAATCCACCTCTTTATATTTCCTACATTTCCAACATTCTGAAAATTAAATGTAAAATATGCACCCCTTACTCCTTAAAGCTATTTCAGGTGATTATTCTTGCCCCTTCATGCAAATTCCTCTGCTTTCTTGAGGCAAATGGCATCAGGTATACGACTATCTAGTCTACCCTGTTCTTGAAACCCACCCCTGTCACAATCGTTCCCCTTTACTCACTGAAGATTCTGGGTCTGCCTCATGGTCCTGTGTTTTACTTCTAATTCTGATCGTACCTCAGATGACCTAAAATTTTTCTCAGATTTTCATTTGTTCATCCTCAAAATAGTCTTTTCAACCATTGCGGTTCATCTGTTCACTTCCATACTCACAAGAAATTTCCCTCTTCTTGAAATCATATATTCAGACATTTTTCTTTCTCATCACAATTTCCTGTCTATTTATCCTTGATATATTAATTCCTTGACTTAATTGAGACACTATTCTATTTACCTCTACTTTTAATATTTCGAACATTTCATATATTCTTTCTTCCTCTCCTCAGCCAGCTTATATTTTATAATTCAAGACTTCAAATACTCTTTTACTAACACCCTAAGCTAACTGGCTGCATCCTATTTCTATTGTTCTTTTTAGGTAAAACCTTAGTCCTGCATGAAACAAGGTGTCTATGTTGTCTGGTTCCATATCTGGACTGCTGAGTCTTCCTAAAGAAATAGTATAACTTCTAGTTTGGGTTATGGTTAACTAGATTATTTGGGCAACTTCCTCCTGCTGATAATAACTAAAAATGCTGGATATAATATTAAAAATACCTCTTAAAGAACACTGAAAACTAGCATGATATTAAGGAATCACCAGACCAAAATATAAGGAAATATGGGGACTCAGAGACATAAGCTGGACGCTGAAGCCACTTGACCTAGAAAGTATTTCATTTTGTTTTGGTGACTTCGTAGGATAAAGGGCCATAACTTCAGGTCCAGGCCCAACTCAAATGGAGAGTCTATTAACATTCTCTTCCCACATTAAACTAAAATCCTAAAAGGCTATGCCTTCAAGGAAAATGTGAATCAGAAAGAAATTGCTGGAAATTTTTCCTTGGAGGTGTACAGATGGGGGAAAAAAGGAAAGGAAAAATTGCTATCCGAATAGTTGTGGCCACAAGTCAAATTTTATATGGGTTTGTGGTCTGAATTTATATATTCCAGAAGTTATAAGGAAAACCTCAAGCCATGAATTTGTTTTAAGGTGCTCCTACGCAGGTAGTGCCCTTAAGTACCAATAAGAAGCAATCTCAGATCTCCTTTGGAGGAAGGTAACTTTATGCCTGACCTCAAGGAATCACCGCAAATATTTTTCAGGGAGGGAAAAGTACATAGTCAAAAATAAAATCAAGTATTCAAGATGACAGAAAGTCATGAACAAGAATAGCAAATATAAGAAACAGGTCCACAAAAACTTCACAAATTGAAATTATTGGAGATAAATTATGTTTATGTTTATTCCATTTAAACATTCCATTTAAAAAGTAAATTAAAAAATAAATTTGAACTAAAATATTTGAAAAAGGACCAAGTAAAACTTCTAGAAATGATTAAAAAAAGATAACCTAAATTAAAACTCAGTATATTGGTTTAAGATAAACTTATCCACAGAAATTAATGGAATGGTGAATAAAAGTAAAGATGAGAATAAAATACACAGAAAGAATCACAGGGAGAAAAAGTATAGAAAATATGATAGAGAGGCTAAATGTCATGGAAAAAAGCATAATGCAAATTTAATTTGAGGAGAGAGAGAATGGGGACAGATCCTATCTTTGGAAGAAGGATGACTGAAAATGTACAGAACTGATGAGAAACACCAATCCAAAGAATTAAAAGCCTATTAAATCATAAGCGGAATAAATATGAACACCACACTCAATAGTTTACAGTGAGACTTCAGAACACCAAAGGAAAAGAAGAGATTTTTAAAACAGCCAGAGAAAAATGTCAGAATACTTTGAAGTTGCAACTGTTAGACTCACCGCTGATGTCTCAACAATGGCAATGAAAGACAGAAGTGAGTGGAATGATATCTTCAAATTGTTGAAAGAAAATAACTTTCAAGCTAGAACTCTATATCTAGAGAAAAAATTTTTTTTGAAGTTGAAATAAGACATTTGAAGACAAATAATATTAGGGAGAGTGTGCTACCAGTTTACATTCACTAAAGAGAATTCTCAAGTAGAAGGAGAGTGAACCAAAATGAAGGGCCTAAAAATGAAAGAAGGAATGGGCAGTGAAGTGATAGACATGTGGCTAAATATAAGTGGGCACTTAATGTATAAAACAATGATAATGATATGGGGTTCAAATAAAACATTAAAATATATGATAATGACATATATTGAGTGACTAAATTTATTGAAAGCATTATATGGTGTTTTTTAATCTGGAAGGAGGGTAAAGGTTTGCATAAATTTTAGAACTGTTGGCTTAATTATTATTTATATTTTACACACTTTTCTGTTTATTTGTTGCATTTTACAATAAAGTAAAAACATTAACTCAGTAATTCAGTACACTATAAATTTATGCTTTCCAACCCAAGTCAACAGGCTTCAGTTCTTCCTGGCAATCCTATGCAATTTCCATAGTTATGTCCCTCAAATTCTCCAAAAGAACTCTTTAGAAAATTCTCCAGTTTCTCCAAAGTCTTTTAATTCCCCGACTCCTAGCCTCTCCTCTCATCCTTAGCACATAGCCTTACTTCCTAATTATGAAGCATACAGAAGCCATAAGATGAGCGCTTCATCAAATTCCTACTACAAAAACTAAATTTTCCTCAACATCAGAATCAGTCCTTTTCTAATTTTCTCCTGTTTTATAGACTGAGCTGTCTCTTTTAAAATATAAAAATAATTCCTTTACTTTTTCTCTCTATTCTTCCCTATTCTTTATGCCTATTCAACATTTCTCTCTTTTCTTTAGTATTTAAATCTATCCATGTTCAAATGCTTTTAATCTTAAAACAAAAATATTCATAGAACTTTGAACCAAAAGTTTGCTTCTAACAGCAGTCTTAAGTCTTTCTTTCTCATAACCAAACTTCTTGAGAGCATTTGTCTTTTCTCTCACTTCCTACTCAATCTTCAAGAATAGCAGTTCTCAAACATTTTGGTCTTAGGACCCCTTTAAACTCTTGAAACTGAGTGAAAAACTCAAAGAGCTTTTATTTAGATGGGTTATATTTATGGATACCAACAGGGTATTACTTATGGAATGCTTAATTTCTCTCTCCAGATAGATAAATTACTCTGTCCTCTTTATTTTCACCTAAGAATGAACATCAGGACAGTAGAATTTATGTATTAGTGGTCTTGGAATCCCTACTGCCTACTCATAACTTGATACTCTTCTTGGTTATTTTTAACTCTATATTTATTTTCCTGATCTCTCTGATTCTTTATTGGTAAATTTGAAAGAGCTACTATTTCAGCTGCTTCATTTTAAGTTCTAAGGTTCCTTTTTAGGTGTTTTGTGTAGAGTTAAACCCAAATGAAAGGACAGTTTATGAAACAGGAGTACAAAACTAATTCACCCCACTCTTCAGAATACATGAAAATGACACACAAAAAAAAATATCCAATTTCACACTCCAGCTGAAGTCTGTCCTATATCTGAGAAAATTGCCCCAGGTGTCCACAATAGAACTTCTGCTTGAGATTCTAATGTGCTAAAGATGATTTCTCAGGAGATGTTATTTCTCTGAAAAGTGACTGAGGAAGAGCTTTGTCAACAGCAAATTAAAATAAAGCTGAGGGACATATTATTATTCTGCCCAAATGTACTGGTTTTTATTCCATTGCTAAGAAAAGAAGGGGATGTAAGGATGCCCAGGGATAAAGCAGGGTTAATCAGGTAAGGACACTAACTGAAAGTTAGTTTGTGATGGTTTCATTTTAAGATAGTCTGTCTTTCCACTACTTCCACTCAAAGGAATTTGTTTTTAATTTGAATGTCTCAAAGCCCTTGAAAATAATATATATGACAAAAATGTCTTGCAATAAATTCCATTATATAAGTGTGAATAGTGCTATAGCCAGTTTCACACATCATATTTGAGATATATCTGGGTAGGCTGCTTCTGGCCTGAAGAGATATATGTGTGTGTGTGTGTGTGTGTGTGTGTGTGTGTGTGTGTGTGTGTGTGCGCGTGTATTGACAGGGAGGATGAGTGGGAGGTAGTTTGTGGCAGGGGGTAGGTAGGGGTAAAGCTGGGGAAGAAGCTTGTCTGAATAGTCCTTGCAGATTTAGTACCCCCTGGCCATCCTGGGTGACAAATAGCCATATTGCATTTAGATGGTATACATGGGATGTTATAAAATGGATGGAATAGAACTGGTGGTGGTGTCTCAGTAAAAATGAATTTGGTGATTCATGCCATCCAAGAAGTTGCCTGCTTTACAAAGTAAAATTACATTAAAAGGATGATTTCATTTTTCCTAAGTACTTCTAGTACAAATACACATAAAAAGAGTTTGCTTGCCATCTGAGTCCAGTGTTAAATCTGAAATATTGTCTGAGGCAAAGCGAACCAGCTTCCCTGCAGGCCGTTAAGCAAGCCTTTTGTGCTTGCCAGCCTTCATTGACTATGTGGGTTGCCCTAGTGATGAATGTCCTGCTTTGTGTGGCCTCAGCATTTTTTCTGGAGAGCCTGTTTTAATGAGAAAGTGAATAGAGGGGGCTTCCTTTGAAACCAACATAAGAGGAGGGCCACTTCTGAAAAAGCAAACATAATGGTGCCATTCCTTATCACAGAGATCTGGAGATCCCCAGAAAGTGTCTCTCTTTCTCCCTCCTCCTCTGTCTCTGTCTTTCTGTTTCCTCTCCTCTTTTATTGCTGGGTAGCTTTCAGAAGCCTGACTTGGCTAAGTACTCTTTTGGATTGGCCTATGGTCTCAATTCCCTGGAGTCCTCCTTTGGAATTAAAGAATAACCAATCAGATCTCATTTTATCTCTCTGACCTCATCTTTTCTGCAAAAAGGATGCACCCATGCTCCTTTCTCCTACCCATTTTAAAATGCTGCAATTTTTTTTCAGATTTACCCACGCACTAAGAATTATGCTTCAGCCTGTTTTGAACACTCTTTCTCCTTTAGGATCCATTATGCAGGGCAGGAGTGGGAGGAAACCATGTAAGCGCTATATTTTAGGACTCGCTTGGGACTAGCTTTAATTGAACACACACAGTAAACTCTTGATTATCCATGCTAATGGAAGGATAGTAATTCAGACCATGCACATTGCTTCTATTTGACTTTGGGATGCGTTATGTGATTTTTTTCTTTTTTGAAAGTAGTAGCAGGTGGTTTACTTAGAATGATAATGGTAAAATTACTTTTCTTGACTCAGTATTTCTTGTAGACAAAATTGTGAGATGCACCATTATTCTCCCTTTCCCCCCCACCTCACAATGGCACCTGGCACAGGCTCCTATTGCCTTCAACTTATTTATGTGTTCCTAAATTTCCCCTTCTTTCATCAAAATGAATTCTTAGGAAGCTGGTGAATGGGTAGGGTTTAAGTGACAGGTGAAAATTTCAGGAGAAAACTGTTGTTCTAGTTTGCAAGCTGCTGGAATATGATATACAAAAAACAGAATGGCTTTTAAAAGGAGGGATTTATGAACTTGCAAGTTTACAGTTCTAAGGCCATGAAAATGTCCCAATTAAAGCAAGTGTATAAAAAATATCCAAAATAAGGCACCAACAAGAGGCTACCTTCACTTAAGAAGGATCAATGAAGTTCAGGGTTTCTCTCTCAACTGGAAAGGCACATGGTGAACATGGTGATGTCTGCTAGCTTTCTCTTCAGGCCTCTTGTGTCATGAAGCTACCCCAAGATGAAGAATATTCCTTCTTCATCTCCAAAGGTCTCTGGCTGTGTGGGCTCTTGTGGTTCTTGTGGCTCTGAAGCTTTTTCCAAAACGTTCTTTCTTTTAAAGGATTCCAGTAAACTAATCAAGACCCACTTGGAATGGGTGGAGTCACATCTCCCTCTAATCAAAGGTTAACACCCACAATCGTGTGTGTCACATCTCTGTTGAAGTAATCTAATCAGATTTCCAACCTACGGAACTGAATAGGGATTAAAAGAAATGGCTGCCTCCACAAAATGGATCAGGATTAAAACATGGCTTTTCTAGGGCTTGTCATCCTTTCAAATGGCGCAACTGTCATATATTTACATTTACCTAGAAACCAATACCTCAAACTAGGGAAACAAAATTACTATTAATATAATATTCAATATTTGCTTAAATGGGATATGTCCTATGATGGTAGGTAGTTTTATGGTGATTATGATAATGTTGATTTTGGTGGTAGGTATTTTCATTTGTTTCACTTACTGCAGTATTCTAGAATAGTGCCAGACATATAGTATGCATGCAATAAACTTTTATGGAAAAAAATGAATGAAGAACTTTGTAATTTTCAAAGCACCTTTCAGATACTTTTTATCTATATGCCCACAGCTCTCCTAGAATATAGAGATGACAGTTGTTATTATTAAAATGGCTAATTGTTGTTTTATTCCCTCCCTCTTTCGTTATATGTAGCTGACTGTCTAACTCCTTATAAATTCTCAGTGGGATATAAATTAATGGAAGGATTTTTCATGGACAGACGCATTGAACTTAGGTTGTTCTGCACTTTGCTAATTGGTTGGACAAAGTTTTCATCACCCTATGGAGACAGCTTTTCTCTGGAAATAGTTGACAAAGTGGCATACTGTACACAGGTCAGTTTTATCACTGGACTCAATCCATCACAGTGTGTTTGTGTGTGAAAAACCAGTCACTGTACAGAGTAATAGGGACCTCATAACTAGCCATGCTCACTCTAGCCTAATTTCTTAATAGTATTAAGCTAAAGATGTTTCAGCTTTGTGGCATATTAGTTGAAAAGAAACCAGAAAAAAAAATGATCAAGTATGGGGCTCCTTTTCCTTTGTGATCTCCTCAAAGAAAGGCTAGTGAGTAGTGGAATATTAAGGCAGGAGGCTTCTTATTTTATCTGAGGAACTTAGCCTGGAGTTGGAAACTCCCTGCATGTGCGTGTTCTGTTAGGAGAGCAAGTTAATTGCATGGCTCATGAGTCAGACCTGGGTTGAGTATAGCTCTCTCACCAGCTTTATGAATATGAGCAATAAACTTAGCAGCTCCCTTTGGTTTCTCTTTCCTCATCTTTAAAAGGGTGATAAAAATAGTATCAATTTTATTGGGAGATTTAGATTTTTTTTAAATCTGAAAAGTGCAAAGTACTTGGCACACACTGATTTCTCAATAAAAATCACAATTCTTGTGACTGATTAATACTCTTTGAGCACCTACTGGTGAGCCCAGAACCATGCCAGATAACTTCCCTATGCACTGTGGGCTGATCCTTAGATTAGTTCATTTTTCTCAATGACAAAACTGCTCATGGAAGTTAGATGACATACTGGATATTACATAAATATTGGGGTACTGGGAATGTGAACCCATTATCTATTTGTCTCTTTCTGTTTTATCTCATGTGGCCTCTCCAGAGTTTCAGTGCACAAACAACTTGGGCCATTCCATAACTGTGTCCCTAGTAATAAACACTTCACCTTAAGGTTTTGGAGAGATGCAATGTCATTGAGCAGTGAGAACATTTATAATAGCATAGCATTTATTTCTTCCTTCGTATTCTTTGAAGGGTGTTTTAGGTATTCCACTGTGAGGGTTGGCAGGGCTCAGCTCAAATGACACTTTCCCCAAGAAACTTTCCATGACCACCCCATCTAGTGTCTTTATTCATCCATGCCACAGCCCCCATCACGATATTTATCATGACCTGAAATTGTGTGTGTATTTGTTTGAGTTCTTGCCTGTTTAGCCCCACTACATCGTGAGGTCCTTGAGAGAGCGACTTTGCTTTGTTCACTGCTTAATCATCAGCACGTGGCACAGTGCTTGGAATGGGAGAGGATCAATTAATACATAATGGATAAACAAAGGAGTTCAATTCCTGTGAGTAGGCTTCAGTCTAAAGAGGTAACAGTTGTGTTGGAGCAATCACACCGTCAGGTTTTCAGTAAGAGAAAAGGAGCAGGAGTAAAAGTTGCCTGAATTCTCTGCCTATGGGTCTATTTTATGTCCTTTTGATGTCAGGAAGGAGCTGTCCTGATTCTTTTGCAAGGGAGTGAGGCCTTGAGGTATAGCCCATGGCTAAATATGTCCCAGCTCAGCTTCTGCTTCATCCTCATTAACTCCACTTCATAGCTGGCCAGAGGGGAAGATTAATTTAGTGACCAAGCTTAATAAATAGATGCTTCTGGTCTTACATTGCTCTCAAAGGCTGAATACTCATTGAAGTGCCAGTTTCAAGATGTCAAGGGCAAACAGCTGGGCTTGGGGGAAATGCAGAGATATTTCTGCTGAGGCTTTGTTCCCCAGCCCATCTTGCAATCACCAAAACTGCAGCGATGACAGGAAAAGCCTTCAACATCCATTTCCTGTGCAACCAATAAACCATGTTTGGGAACCAGATTGCCTTTATGAGGTACTGCCACATATGCCCCCACCCCCCCACTCCCAGGTGCATTAAGCCACACTAGTTTGAAGATAAGCTAGAAAATTTGATTTTGTCACCATAGCCACATTTTTGTCACCACATGGCATCTGACATAGAGATCTGTAATTTCTTCCCTCTGGAAAGCCTTGGCCAAGAGCTTCCATTTTGGAGGAAGCTTGTTTCTGGGCAACTGTCTCTAGAGAAAACTGTGTCTGAGCTCCCAGACAGTAAACAACATTGTATTCCACAGGGTCTGAGGTGACCTGAATAAGTTCCAGAGTGAGTCCACGATAGCAGCATAATCGTTGCGGTGTGGCGCTTGCCCATGTCTGTGTGCAATTGTAATGTATAATTAATACGGAACTAAAATTAAACTCCTGGGTGAAAAGATACTGGCAAGCTGAAAAGCCTGAGGAATATTAACCTCTAAGATGCAGCTTGTTTATAGCAACTGCAGGATCACAGGCTTTTATTTCCAATTGGTGTGTCTGAGCACCTGCGTGTGTGTGTACCCTTTTCTTGTTAATGCTTCAGCCTTGAGGAATGGAAAATTTTCAGTGTATCTTCTACCCACCCACCCCTGAAAATGAAACCTTTGTTTCATTTAATCTTGTCCTTAGGCCACTAAATACTTCAGGTTTTTCTAGATAATTAATTTCTCTCAAGTTGTAGATTCACAAAGCAGGCAAGGGTAGGACATAAACCTCCCTTACCTGGTGCTGTTTCCTTGCTCTCTGTTTTTTTGGCATTGACTTTTCTCATGAAGGTACATAATCTAAGAGGACTCCCCAACTCTTGCTCACAAATACTGAATGTTAGCACAGCACCTTTCACTTTCTTTTTGACCTTGAAGAGAGGCTGCCACTGGTCACAATTGATTGTTGCTCTGGATTGTTAACAGAAGTTTGATCTTTGGAGCCGTCGGTCCTTGAATCAATTACTGCAATTAACCTTATTTTTGTTTTTTCACAACCAGACTTTACTTGCCTCTGCAATATGGATGGTGCTAGAGGCTCATTACTGAGGAGTTTAGAGAAAACCTTGTTTTTACCTCTCTTCTTTCCTAATTGATTATTTGAAACTCACTGACAGGCAGGAACTAAACAACCATTTGGAAAGATGTGGCTTTTTAATTCCTACTTTTCCATTGTCCACACACAGATCCTCTATTCTTGCTCTTGGCTGAATGCTCTAGTATCTTCTAACAAAGGTTATAGTGATACACATCTGTGTGTCTGTTTCATGCCTTGATCTTGCTATTCCCCATTTGGACAACAATCATATTTATTACTATTTTAATAGCTGCTAGACCCTGGCTTCAAAAGAAATTTTCTAGTCAACCCCAGAGTATCTTGTAACAAGACTGTGGAGACCCAGGGTATGGACACACCCACTCACCATATTGAGAATAAGTTACTGCACAAAGCCACCTACAATGACTGGGACAGAAGTTAAATGTCATCAAGACCTCCTGGGGTGTGTATGTGAAGAATGTACAGATGGTATTATAAACAAAGCTTTAAAACTCCCATGATCACTGTTGATAACAAACCTCCAGACCCCTGTGTTATGAGAAACTGCTGAAACTCTGTTCTCAGGCCCTATGGAATGTCTTTGTCCTAAACCCTTATACTATCTCTTACATTCCCTGCTTTTTTTGCAGAGCACTGATTTCCATTTTCCAGGTGACTGCCACTAGGAAAGATCTTCTCCCGTTAGTAAGATCCAATAAAATCCATGCCTAACTCTCTGCCAAGTATGTTGTTTGGTCTTGGGGCTGCGCCAACCCAAGCATTTCAAGGGCTGGATTGGAATATTTGGCGAGCCAGCCAGGAGACCAAAGAGCCACAGAAGTGGCAGGTAGGAGTTCTGGGAAGGGAGAATCCATGGGGGACATCCTAAATTGGCCTATATCATACAGTGGGGAGAGGTAGCTGCCCTCCTAGATGAATGTGAACCACTGTGAAAGTATGGGGATGTCCTGAAAACTCTTGTGGGACTGTTAACTGTTTTGCCACAGATAGTAGGACAACTGAATTTTAGCAAAAAGAATAAAAATGCCAAGTAACAGCAGCCATAGCCTAGCCCTTTTCAGGAACCTTGACATGGCCACAGAGGCAGGACAGGTGGCAAAAGCAACAGCCCACCAGCTAGAAGAGGAAATTAAAACTAGAAAGAGATATATGCCTTGCCCAGGTGGAAATGAAGGACTTTCTGACTGATTGCCTGCACCAAGTGGACAGTAAGTTAGAGGTTCTGGCATGCAGATATGTCCTAGTTAGAGGCCATAAGTTGCCTCAGGCTCACGTCTGCTGAAGGGACCCCATAGACTACTTCTTGGAAGAGGAAGGGGAGAAGGAGTTGGGGGTGGGTGAGGAAGAAGAGTCCCAACAAGCATGTCCCATAATACAACAGAAATGGAAGGTTTCAGAAGATCAACCTCCTGCAGTTCAGCAGCTCCAACCACCTGAACAGAAATTACACATTACAATGAGAGACTATAACACTGCTGAATTGGGTGATTTAGGGCAGTGGTATAGACAAAATACTATGGAGTCCTTACCCAATTGGCTTCTGAGGTTATGGGATACCAGAGCAGAGGTGGTAATGCTTTCTGTAGTGGAGATGAGTAAATTGGCATCTACTACCACCCACCTTTCATTATAACAACGCTTGTGTGTTCCTTCAGCTGATACAAAAAACACCTCCTTATTGTGCTGGTTAATTAACAGTGTAAGGCTGCCTGGCCTAATGAAGAGAATATACTACACAATACCCCTCTTTGGAAAAATATGGAAGAGCTACAAGACGTTTTAAGGGAGCTGGTAATGAAATACACCTTTTATACTGTGTCTTTGGTAGGCCCTAACACTGAAGCTTCTACTTCAGGAATGAAAGACACAGTATTGCAAACTGCCCCCAACCAATACTATGGGCCTCTCATGTCTATCCTAAGCCCACTAGTAGGACAGCCTGTTGCTTTGCCACTCAGGCTACCCAACTTTGGAGGAAAAGTGGCAGGGATAAGGGAAATGGGAAAGGCTTCCTGTGAGCACAATGGCCCAACTTGGGTATCCCACAAGCAGATGTAGGCAGATCTCATTGCTGCAGGCATAGAGTTAGAGGATATAGAAAAGCACCTAATTCAGTCTTGGTGAAACAATGGAGCACAATGCCTAAGGACCAAAGATTTACTAAAGAGAGCTCCAAATCTCTGAGGGAGATAGGAAGTCAGGAAAGAAACAAAGCCCAAACCTAGAAGCCTTCCACTCCTCAGAAAAGGCTTAGCAAGCCCATTTCCCTCTTCTGTAGGGGAAAGGTTGAGATACCTGGGTGCATATAATAGCTGGGGACACTGAAGATCAGGGGCCACATGTAGAAATAACCATTTATTGGTCGCCTACTAAGCACCTGCAAGTGTTAGCACTAGTAGATATGGGAGGTGAATGTAACTTAATCTTTGGGAATGTAGCCAGACTCCATGGGCCAGAATTGACCATAGACAGCTAGGGAGGGAAACAATCCAGGCAAAGTGGCACAGTCTAACTTTACAAATTGGGAGATTGCCTGCCCCCACCCCCACCTAAGTGTATACAGTACATATTTCCCCTTTACTAGAATACATTTTAGGAATTGATCTTCTACAGAATGCCATGTTGCAGATCACTATAGGATAATTCTGTCTCTGATGTAGAGTAATCAAAGTGTTCCTAAAGGGGCAGGCAGAATGTCACCTGTAAAAGTACCCCATCTCAGGGGGTCATGGCTACAAAATAGTATAAACTTCCAACAGGGCACCAAGAAATCTCAGCCACTGTCAAAGAATAGAGGCAGGTAGGTATACCCACTCACAGCCCTTTCAATGGTCCTGTATGGCCAGCACAAAAGCCTGATGGAATGTGGCATATGACAGTAGATTATAAAAGGAGTTAAAAAAAATAATACCACTATTGTATGCAGCAGTGGTTTATTGTAAGAGATTAGTACCCAATTGTGTCAATATCATTTTGTATTGGATCTTGCTAATGCTTTCTTTAGTATCTCCTTAGAAAAATCAAGCCAGCCTGCATTCACCTTCATTTGGGGAGGTGTATTAGTTAGGGTTCTCTAGAGAAACATAATAAATAGGAAATATTCATAAATATAAAATTTATAAAAGTGTCTTATGTAACCATGGGAACATAGAGTCCAAAATCTGTAGGGTAGGCTGTGAAGCTGATGATTCCAATGGAGGGTCTGGTTGAACTCCACAGGAGAGGCTTGCTAGCCAAAGCAGGAAGAGAACCTGTCTCTTCTGAATCCTCCTTAAAAGGCTTCCAGTGATCAGATTAAGCATCACTCATTAAAGAAGCTACTCCCCTTGGCTGATTACAAATGGAATCAGCTGTGGATGTAGCCAATGTGATCCTGATTTAATTCTATGAAATGTCCTCATAGCAAAAGATAGGCCAGCACTTGCCCAACCAGACAAAAAGGTACCACCACCTGGCCAAGTTGACACATGAACCTGACCATGACAGTCCACCCCTTGTCAACTTGGCAGCTATACTCATCACCTTAAACCATACCTAATTTCTAAATAAAAAACAATTATAGACACATTTTTTTTCTCACCTAACAATACTCAACTGTCCTGCATATAACTGGAAACACATTAAATCTCTCCAGAATAGGGTGCAAGTCCTTGAGTAATATTCATTCTTAAAGTTGATATCTTACAACTTAAATGGTATAACATGAACAAGACAGCATTACAGTTTTCATTTCTGTAACTGATCACGTGGTCGTAGTTCATATTTATCACTACCTTCTTCCACTACCCATTCCATGTTCCCTCTACCCTCAGCAAACACTTCATCTGGCTATCATTCTTTGCCTGGTGGGGTGACCCAAACCTTCATTCCTGAAGTTTCAGAGCCATCAGTAGCCCTGCCTGGATTGGGTTGTTGCAGTTTTCCATTGATTTTAATCACAGGGCATGGTGGTACTAAAAGACGCCCTAGGGGATCTCCTGTATTCCAGAAAAACTCTTCTTTACCTCCATTGTGTAGTTGTAATCCTATTTCCCCCCTGATAGTCAGGATCAATCACCCCAGACAATAATGTAATCCCCTTCTTGGCTTGTTGATCCAGAAGCATGAGTAGCCCAAAGCGACCAGGTGGCAGTCTTAGATTCCAGTTCAATGGAATCACTGTTGTTTCTCCTGGTGGAAGCACTCTCTGTTTTGGAACTAAAACCTGTAGACAAGCAGAGCTCAGGGTCACAAGGACAGGAAGCAAAAATTTTCCTAGTGCATCACTAGGGGTAATAGTGAGTGGTGCCACTCCTATTTCCACCACTTGGTTCCTGGACCCATGGATCCTGGCTATGGGAGGAACAGCACCATAATACAGTGGATGCTGATTCAAAGCATACACAGCTTCCTGGAGAACATTACTCCAGCCCTTCAAGGTATTGCTACCTAGTTGGCACTGTAACTGAGTTTTCAAAAGGCCATTCCACCATTCTATCAATCCAGAAAAAGAAATAAAAAGAAAAAAGCAAAAACTCATACATGCCATACCCCTTATCCCTCCCTCTCATTGACCACTATTATTGCAATGTGCCCCATTTTTTTTAGTCCCCATCCACCCCCTTTTATTTATTTTTTTGTCCTTATTTTTTGCTCATTTATCCATACCCTGGATAAAGGCAGCATCAGCTACAAGGTTTTCATAATCACATAGTCACATTTTAAAAGCTATATAGTTATACAATCATCTTCAAGAATCAGGGCTACTGCAATACAGCTCAACAGTTTCAGGTACTTACTTCTAGCCATTCCAATACACCATAAACTAACAAGGGCTATCTATATAATGCATAAGAATAACCTCCAGGATAACCTCTTGACTCTGAAATCTCTCAGCCACTGAAACTTTATTTTGTCTCATTTCTCTTATCTCCCTTTTGGCCAAGAAGGCTTTCTCAATCCCATGATGCTTGGCCCCAGCTCATCCCCAGGAGTCATATCCCATGTAGGGGGGAGGGCAGTGAGTTCACCTGCCAAGTTGGCTTAGAGAAAGAGGCTACATCAGATTAACAATTGATGTAATGGTGGAAAACTCAAGATTTGCAGGGGAAGAATATCTGATATTTGAAACTTCTTCATAATGTTCCTCTGCCTGGTACCTTGTTGTCAACCAATGGAACTCTAGCATGTATACTCTTAGATCAGCAGGAATTACCCCTTATTGTTCCCCATAATCATCTTCTTTTCATCCATAGTGCACTAGCAAACACCTTGCTAGAAGCTACAATGAAGCTACAATGGGCTTCACTGGTAACTCATGCCCACATTCTAACCCAATGTTGGGTTTGCATGGATTTGCCATCCTCAAACATTACTGACCTTCTTTGGACTGTGACCCTTGTGTATTGGACTGTGTGGAATACCCTGCTGGCCTGGCAGAATTCAATGCATTGAAGAATCTGGAAAAGAATCTTCTCATTTAATACTGAAATCCAACTACCATTTTATAATGAGATCAGGACTTACATCTTCTCCTTTGTACAGGAACAGGTGAACAAGCCCCAACCAGTATTGGGTATACTGTATATGATGGTTTAGGGTGTCTGATGGGAGAAGCTGTAACAGTAAATCATGTTGCCCCTGTCTAAATGGAATGACTTGATGGAATTCACAATGTGGGTAGCTACCCTCTGAATTGTCTAATTTTAATGTTAAGCTTCAACGCAATAGTCTTTTCCATTAGCGAGATAACTCAATTTACTTTCCCTAAAGAATGGTTATGATGGGGCAATATGGCTGGCCCTATTTATCCTATAACTGGACAGGATGTTGTATGTGGGGACAGCCCTATGTCCCTCGTACCTTATATGACTCTACCCATACTCCTAGTAATTGGAAAATGGTTAAAGCTAAGTACAGAATAAAACACACTCCCTGGTGGTATCATCATTTAAACATTCTTGCACCAAGTGGAGCTACAATAGTTACTGAAAAGCATGTGGCAATCTTAGCCAATCACACTACCTAAGTACTTCATGATTCCAAAATAGCTATGTCCTTGTTAAATGAAGAAACCACACAGCTTAGAAAAGTATTTTACAAAATAGAATGGCCTTAGATATCTTCACTGCAGCATAAGGTGTCACCTATGCCATAATTAATATGAAGTACTGCATATATATTCCTGATCACTTGCATAATGTTTCCCAATTTTGAATTCTGAATCATATGCAAGATGACGTACATATTATTGATCAGTTATCAGTAGGCCTCTTGTTTTAACGGCTTATTTCCCTTTCTTGGCCATGATGTTATCTCTTTGTGGGGGTTGCTATCTCTGTGTGGGGAACTCCTAGTGACCTTGTTGTGGAATATGGATGCAATGTCCATTCTATGGTTAATGTAGTCTGCCATATGCAGGTGGATTGTGGAAACCCAGGGCTCACCCCCCCACACCCCTCATATATATTGAGGATCAATTACTGCATGGAGCAACCTACAGTGACTGGGACAGAAGTTAAAGATCATCAGATCTCCTGTAGGGGGTAGAATGTGCAGATGGTATCATAAACATTAAAACTTCCCTCCCCTGATCACTGTTGTTAACAAACCACCAGACAGCTGTGTCACGAGACTCTGCCGAAACTCTTTTCTCACACCCTATGGAATGTCTTTGTCCTAAAGCATGATAAGCCGTCCCTTGTACTCCTCATGCTTTTGCAGAGCACTGACTTCCGTTTTCCAAATGGCTGCCACTGGGAAAGATCTTTTCTTATTCATATGTCCCAATAAAATCTATGCCTAACTCGCTGCCAAGCATGATCTTTGGCCTTGGGGCTGCGGCCAACCCAAGCTTTTCAAGAGCCGAGTTGGGACAAAAATGAACTACATGTAAGTCACAGCATCCTCCTTTGAATTCCAATGAAATTAAAAAGAGAGAGAGAGAAAAAGGACTGCAGTTCAATCAGTTGGCTCTCTTCTGTATAATCAGCAGCAAATATTAGGAATTGCATTTTCAACAATAGAATTATTCCCGTATTTTAACTAAAACAAATGTCCTGAAAAGTTTCAAAGAGTTTCTTAGAGAATGTCTTGTAATAATAGAATATACAGTACCAAAAATAGTGTCACAAAATACATCATTGGATAGGTATGGTTATTTATACTTCTCACTTAGAAAATTAAATGTTAAATTGTGTTGGCCCCAAGTGCCTAAGTCAGCAGCCTTAAGATAGTAATTTGGCTGTGAGGAAGAACTAGAGTTGGTTTCCACATTGCATTTGCATAGCAAGTCCACTGTTTTTAATCCAGATTGCATGCTTATCAAGGGTGACTTTGATGCTGATGAAAATATGGGGCTTGTCTTAAAGTTGCGTTTGCATAGCAAGCCCATTATCACTTTAACTGTACATTTATTGGGGGGTTTAGAGCAGCTTGATGAAAACAGTGGTGGGACTGAAATATCAGCAATTCTTTTTTGCCACCACCAGAAAATAAAGTCTGCCCAAGATATATTTAGGGTTTCTGTTTTAAGTTGAATTTGTTTAAAGTATAGTTGTTAGTATAGTGTTAAGATTAGACAAGTGAAGAATTCAGGAGTTGCCAATTTCACTCACCACTAATTTCTAGACTTGGAATGATTTTTCTCTTTGCAGACACAAGGTGTTTGGAAAAGTAGTTGAGAATTGCAAATGTGATGCTAGAGTTATGCACGTGCTATGATTTCTTTCCTAAGACACAATATGTTTGCTGGCTGTATGATGTTTGCTCACTTTAAGTGTAGATGCTTGAGTAATACAAGGGTTCTCTAACTCTGTTACAGAGACAGTAAAATTATAGGTTTTTTTTTTTTTAATATTCTTACAGAAGGTACTGTTCTCAGGGGCAGGGATATTCATCAGGGAATAAGATCAAATCTTGCATGTTAGTGGAATCCCTACATGACTTGAAGCCATTCTTCCCCAAACTTCCTTCATCTGATTCTGCCTGAAGTGCCTGAAACCCTAAGATAGCTCACATCTTTGGATGCAATCAGTAAAATGAAAATGTAATCTAGGAGAAGCTGTAATGTCTGCAGTAACTTTGTAGATAAAGATTTATTAAGGCTTGTCTGTCTGTGACTGTCTGGGGAACTATGCCTCTAACTTGATGGGCCAAGCAACTAAGCTCTGCATAGGCAAGGATGACTGAGAGCACATACTATATTACAATTCTTACATTATAGTTCTTGATTTTACTCATTTTTCCAACCAATAATTTTAATTAATCACTGAGTATTCTCTGTATCAGTGGAAGATCTAGAGCACAGCTTGTATTTTTTTACACTAAATGTCAGCTCCTACAAACTTTATTGATCACTACGTCTTATGCTTCCTAAATTACACAACAAGAGCCTTGGCTTTTAGAATAAGAAACTTTCTGGGACAGCTGTACAGAAACACATCACCATTTAGAATTCATCCAAATCTATTAACATATCTCACAGTCACCTTAAAAACTGTATACCTCCTTTCATCAAAGATAGTTACAATTACTCTAAGAACACTTTCTTTTAAGTCTTCTTTATGGTGAGCAGAAAACAGAGGAAGATATGTTCATAACATGCCCACAAACCATAATACAGATATATTTACTTACCGTTGGAGCCTATCTTCCACCTGTCATTTTTTCTGCCTAGGTCCCTAACCACTGAATTTAGGATCCTACATGAGCATAATAAGTATACTTCCCATTCCATCATTACTCACTTCTGAAGTTTCCAGCTCCTTTTTCCAAAATCAGTTTAAAACTGACTATTGTTTCCTGTTAGGTTTGATGAGGCCTAATAAACATCACCTCTCCTGCCTCTCTAAGTCAGAATCCTTTGTGTAAAATATAGCTCTGTGGAAGAATAGCTTAACTCTATGCTCTGAGCTTTTTTGAAGGTCAATATCAAAAGCTTGTTTGAGGGCCATCTTTATAAAAAAATGTAAAAAAATTTGAAGATGCAGTCCATTGTGTGGTTCAGAAACTCAAAAATGCTTTTCATCCAGATTAATTGTGAAGCATTTTAAAATTTAATAAGGAAGGTCACATAACCCATCCTGCCTCTTTTTTGCCTTGGTTTCCAGAAACTCACAGTTTAAGTTTTTAATTCAATTTTTATAGTTTCCCTTAGCTTAGATCTTTCCAGTACATGGCTCTTGTACTTTTCTTGAATATATGATATTAAGGATGCTAACATTTTTAGCTAATTCAAGTCCCATTTGGAAGTAGGAGGGACATAATTATTTGATTAGCAGTATGACTGAAATGGTTGAATTTAGATACAGATGAAACCACACTGGGAAATGATGGTGTATTAAACTATATTGGTACCTCTTTCATCTAGATTGACACTTCAGAATGCAGCCAGGCATATTCCCAGGGTCCTATGAGTTCACTGAACTTTATTACCTTCTCCAGCTTAGGAGGGGGTGGGGTGGAGAAGTTCTCCTGAGAAGCCTGATATTCTTTAATAAGGAGATTTTCCCAGCCCAGACAACAATATATCTTCTGAACACAGGCCCGTGTATTTAGCAGCAAGGTTATTCCCAGGTGAAAGGATGAAGTAAGTCGTTTTTCTCCTCTGTTCCTCTTCTAACACTCATTTTTGACAATCTCCTGAGCACCCAGTTGTCCCACATCTGCCCTATCCAAGCAAGAGTCACCCTATGTTATGAACCTTACACAAACTCTGCCTCTTCAGTTCCCTTTCGGGGTGGCAGGAAAATAATGTCTCTTTCTTAGATAATACAATTGGATTTATAGTAAGGGATCTTAATGCTTAGAAAAGGTGAGTAATGGGGCTTTTGAGCAGAGAGTAACTTAGAGCTTGCAGAGGAAGCAATGCAGAACAGATGGAAAATAACCAGGAAGGAAAGAACAATTCACCAGCTATTTTCTATGACTGCCTGTTTTCAGTGCTTTCACATTCATTATTTTGTTCGGTGGTCGGCTATATGTTATATATTTTCTCACATATATTCTGTGAAGCTGTCATGTTTTCTTACATCATGTAGGTCTTGGACATCTTTCTCAAACAGAAAGCTCCACATTTGATTCAGTATGATGCTTTTCCTTGGGTTTTCATGAAAGTAAAGCCTGAGACAAGGACTTGGGGACAGAAAAGTTACTTGTGAGATGATCCCAGGAAGTGAGTGTCAAGGGGCAAGAAGAGTGAAAGCCAGCATGAGGATATATTGTCAAGGACAGTGCTGCAGGCCACAGGGGCTCAATTCTGCTGAAACTTCCTGAGACATGTACAGAATGCTTTTGAGACTTGTCTGCCCAAAGGACGGGAGACTGAGGCCCATTCTCCCCTTAATGGTTGAGAATTGCCCTGGGGGTTGTTAGCTCCCTTGTATGAATGTGTGTGGGTCAAATAGACTCCTGCAGAAACAGAGAAGGTCCTAAGGCAGAAAACGGAAAGGCTTGCAGATGACGATTAAAATGGGATGAAGTGAGGGTTTAGCCTGAGCTTTCGTGGAACTCTCTCCAAGTTTGGCTAAAATCGGAGGTGGACAGTGATGTGAGTACCCGAGATGTCTGCTGCAATGCTTACTCTGGTTCATTCACCACTGTTAATCCATTCATTCATCTATTCTACCAAGGCACTTATTTAGCATTCAATCTATTTCAGGCAATGTGCTATGCCCTAGAGACACAATGGGAAAACAGGACAGGGTCCTCATCTTTAAGGAGCTTATTGAGGAAACAAAAGAGTTGGCAAAAATTAGCAGGGGTCCATAAAGGATTCTATAAGAATAAATACCAGAGGCACTTAGTCTTGGAACCATAAGAGACATTTTTCCAGAAGAAACAAAATTTAAGGTGTATCTGAAAGTGCGATAGGGCACAGCTTTACTGTGACAGCCCTTATGGCGCTCAATAAAATTTAGTTGAATTGGTTGCAATTCTGAGTTTTACCTATAAAAAGTTAGCCTTCAGCAATTTTTCCCAAATTGCTTGCTCAGTATTAGAAGTAGTTTTCTGCCATAATATGAATATTTGGATTATTTGGCAGGGAAATTATTGGCTGATTCAGGTGAAATTTCCATTCTGTGGTCATCTTTTCTTCATTGCCATTTTACCTTTTGGCTCTACCCATGCCTTTGCTAAAAAACAAAGCAAACAAAAAAAAATGAGAGAATAAGATGATATGAATGTTGATAACTGTTGATTTTTTAGGCAACTTTGAAGTAAGCAAGTGCCAAAGAGAAAACCCATCAAGGAGGCAAGGGCTAATTAAGGACCACAGACTGTATGACTAACAAGGCTTAGGAGGTTTCTTGCCATGTGAATGGGTTTCCAGGTTTGCCCGGGTTGGGTTTTAAACAAGAAATAGTGCTGGCTGCTGATGTCATGTTCCAGAATGCCCAGGTGTGCTCTCCCACAGTGCAGTCTCAAATGGAGCCTGTTTAGCATCAGTGGCTGCTGAGAGCAGCTTAAGCTTGCATCTGAGGTGTCACTTTCTGCCTACTGTGGGAAATTCTTTCCAAATGGTTCTTGGCTGGCATCTTGCCCCAGCTGAAATCAATGTGGTATAGTCTTTTGAATCTGGGCATGGGGCCAGCATATCAGGAGCACAATTCTTATGTGACAGAGAAATATGGACATGAGGGGGCTGTACCATATTATCTCCACAGTCACTCAAAAACTCTAAAATGGCAGGATATATTAAAGATGGAAATTAGTGCTAATGATCTTCCCTCTCACCTTCATATGGAGATAAGATTACCTGGATATATATGAATAAACTTGTTCGTTATTTAATTCATTAAAAAATGTTTCTTAAGTTTACACAATGTACTTGACACTGCTGGGAGGTGGGCATATAGTAGTGAGCAAGATAGAGAAGGTTCTTGTTCTCATGGAGATTATATTTTCACGGGGGGAAGATATACAAGAAACCATCAAATAAATAATTAAGCAAGAATATGATCATATGATTAGTACTATCTAGAGAAGTTGAGTGATATGAAAAGGAATGCCTGAGCAGATACTTTGAAGGTTGGCCGATGTGAAAAGTTGGATCCCATTAGTAGGGCTACAGAATAATGGGGAGAGAGCTGTGAAAATCTGGGTGATTATGGTCAATCTGAACTGATGACAATGATGTGAGAATGATGGGGGGATCATGCAGTGGGAAGGTGAATAATCAGCTTAATCTGGATAGAGTGATATCAGGGTATGAAGGGCAAAAGGGATAAGCAAAATCTTTTTTAGGGTTGGTAGCATAAACCTCTGAGTGCCCTCTTCTCTGAGGTTCCATGATGACATTGCAGCTGCAATGGGTGGTTCCACTGGTTGGTAGGAGGCCAGGCTGAGCCTCTTCTCACAAGAGGCTCAGTGTTGTGTGGGTTGGGACACAAGGTGCAGTTTCTGACTCTCCCTGGGCATCTCGGTGACAGAATTGAGAGGTTTTCCATTTTCAGGAGAATGAACTTGCTTCACACACTGTCATCATCCTTTTCCCAGAGGATCTATTAACAAAATACTTGCTACATCTATGGTCTTAACCTTTAGGGAACACGCATAAGCTAAGAGGTGCATGATTTTCCTCTTTATATACACCTACTATAACCTATAGCTTGGCAAGCAAATTTTCTGTCTTCTATGACATAACAGAAAGAAATATATAGATAACATTAATTTGCAAAAATGTATAATAATAGCTCAAATTTTTCTTTTTTTTCATATTTCTATTCAAATATCATCTCCTTAGAGAGGTCATTTCTTACAATCTGGTCTAAAATACCT